>PNEQ01113748.1:45750-58117 GCA_003012365.1 Medauroidea extradentata
GGGGGGGGAGCAAAAATAGGTGCTACTGAAGTTACGTGCGGGCATCCTGGCGAAGTAGTTTTGAAGCGGTATAGGCGTACATTGCTGCGTCAATGTCAACAACTCTTTAGAAAATTGAGCTGCCTTAGCAGCGTAGTCGATTAGGCGCCGGTCTGTGTCGCGAGAGGTCCTGGGTTCGAATCCCGGCTCGGACATGAATGTTCTCCCTTCACCTCACTTCTCTCTCGTCGGCTCTTAAGATCTGATTGCTAATATAAAGGACCGTAAAACCCTCTCGCCTCACCGCTATAAAATTGTACAAAATGTTTAAATGGTGCTTACAATACGAGGATCGGTATTGTATATATTATTTACTTAGTTTTTCCTAATTGGTATGATTTTGTCAATAGTTTCTCTTCGGTTGGAGTCTGGTCGATCATTCAAAGTCACTAGATAAGCCAAGACGTACCGAAACATGTCTTTTCCCCTCCTCCCCCCTAAGTCGTAATCGTTATTAATGTAAAATATATTGAATTTTGAAAGTATGACCTTCATTCATGTATTAAGTTCTTGTCATCCCCATGTGTGGCCGCGATTGCGTAGTGACTAGCACGTTGGCCTCCCACCAAGACGATCCGGATTTGATCAGTCTTGTTAGACATACCATGTTCATGGTACTTGTACCATTATTTGACCTGGTGTACCATGTACCATGACGAGGCTGTCATGGTACGCAAATGTACCATAATCTGACTACCTATTGGATTTCTGGCGATTTTCATTGTAATGTATATACCTGACGAAAGAAATAAAGTTGATGCTTGCTGCAGTAATTTCAAACCATCTGACGAGATGATGAAGATAGTGACAGCAGCACACCTATATCCCGAGTCTTGACTCCAAGAAACACCCTACAAACGAGATTACACGAACTGTGACAGCAGAGAACTGACGATCTAACATCACTAGATTTGATTCCCGGCCGAGTCAGTCCTCGGATTCCCGCATGTGGGAGTCGTGCCGTACGATGTCGCGACGGGATTTCTTGGGAATCTCGTGCTTCATCCGCCCTTTTCATTCCGGCGCCTCATTTCGTGTCGTCCTTCACGTCAAGCAGATGCCTACTGGCTTCTAGTCTCAATTCTGGATCAGAGGTGGGATATCCTGGCCCTCGGGTATACATATGGTAAAAATCCCGTATTTGGCACAACACTAATTTTGTTTGAATTTGAGGAGCTTATATTTATAGTGGTGTAAGTCAGTTAAAATAGTTTTCTTGTAAACAATTCTTTGTAGTCAGGTGCACAGGGCAGTGCATTCTTTAAATACTCAAATTATATTTAGAAATTCAGTTAAGGGGGAGTGTTAGGCAATTTTATTGTATTTTAAATTTTTAACCGTAACACTTATTCAAATTTTACTATGAAATTTTTCTTCGACACAGCATATGATATATTATTGGGAAACTGCTTGGCATAAATAATAATGGAATCTTTCATTTGTCTTAACACTCCCTCTTAAGAGTGAATATTAGCTACCGGAAATTTTTTTGAAAAATGTGTAGGCTATAGTATGAATAAAAACGACGCTATTAAATATTTTTTTTACTTACACAACTATGAATCTCAGCATTTCATATGAAAAACCGCAGTCATTTGTCCGCAAAGAAAATTTTTGTGTGTAGTGTAAAGCGGTATAAACAAAAATTTCTAGTATTAAAATAGTTAAATGTAATGTTTGGTAGTGTTAAATGTGTTTACTCGCCTAAAACTACGGCTAAGGTTTTTTTTTTTTTTTTAAATTTTTACTTAATTTTATTTGCGGCCTTTTTACTTTGCTGTGGCAAATATTAAAACTATGTATGTACCCTCTTCATACGATATAAAGTCCCCTCCCTAGATAGTTTGTGTGTGTGTGGGTGTGATAAGGTAGCAGTTGGCCGACGTATGTAATGCATTATCGCATCTCCGCGCAAGCCACTCAAATGGCGTGCAGTCCTATGGGACTTAAACCGGTGACCACAATATTGTATTTGTGGTAGCATAGTTCAAAGTCTAAAGCTTGTTTCTATAGTTGTGTTTTTCGAATCCGGTTGTTATTTTTCCATATACGGCAGTTTGGAAAACCCATTTTTGGCAATTTTGTGGGTTCCGAAAATGTTATTGCTAATTAATGTGTCGAATTTTTAATACTATGGCGACATAGTTTAAGAAGTGTTATTTTCGTATATATACAAATGTAATGCGTGTTGAATAGTAAAGTTTAGTTAAAAAAAATTGCCGTAACTCGCTGCAACGCATCTTAAGAAGTGCAGGTAGGGGTGCTCCTTAACACTGGTAGCGAGATGTCGATTGTTTGACTTGCACCGAGAGGCTACGATGAGGTATGATTCACATGTCTGGATCGCCCTTAGCACTTCCGCTAGTGTCTCTTGGAAGCGCAAAATGTCCAACCATGCTGCTATTTTATAACTCTTTCCTAGAAAAGTATTTCTCGTGTCCCTTAAAGCGAGAACCACCAGTTCCAACAGCCCAGACGTCTGGACCAAACTTAGGTTACCTTAAAAATCCAGTTTGACTTTCAAGGTCAACCTGGTCGCTGCACTATCTGGACCTGTTCCTGTCCAGCCGGGACATTTTAGGAAGGGCTCCTCACTCAGACGGCGTTATGCAGTCTAGTGAAATCGTTTTACGAAAACTGGTTCTGTAAATGAGCGGGGAGAATTTCTTATTATAGCAGTCGCCTACCTATATATCTTACACAGGTCTAAGAGTACACGTGATAAGAGGAACACGGGCCTGTCCTCTAATGTTTATTTTCGTATGTAAACCTATTGGGGACAAAGTTTTATCCAATCACGCTCTAAAGCTTGTTAACACCAGTTGGGCGTTTAGAGTGGTTTAGATAGACGACGTTGCTATTTCGAATGCGCTGTTATTTTTATCTAAACTGTATTCGGTTAAATTTTATTTTACTAGGGCCTAATTGTAATTGTAGCTGGGCTGCACAATGCGCGGTGAACTGCGGTGGCAGTCAAGTGATCGCTGATAGGTGGTACGGTTAGGCATGCCGCTGTGATTTTACATTGAGAAGTGTTGAAAAAATGGGGATGTGTTTCATAATAACAAATGGCATTAGTACGTTCTCCGTTGGTGTTGTGTTAAAAACAAGGAACTGTATTTTTACTTTCTCCGCTGTCATTCGCGGCACTATACAAAACAGTTCTAATCATATATACAGTCCACATTTTTGTATGATCGTGTAGTATCATCACAACACCAACTATGTTGGTATTGCACTGAAACATTACCTCTGTTTATCCTCGTGCAACCCAAATAGGTCCTACTATAAATGTTAGTCCTGCACTAGTAATTACTGTTACTTGGAATAATTGTTCATAACAAAAAACTTTTAATGTTTGTATTGCTTTTATTGGTTATGTTAGTTCTGCAATAGGTGGAGAAAACTATCCTGTATTTAATCATATACATCTTTAGTATTGTATTGGAGATGTGGTTAGTGCCTGGTGTACGTATTAATTTATTTTTATGTGAAATCGTTAACTTATTCCTCGCAAGGTATTTCACCAAATGCAACCATACTTTACTTTTTATTTACCAAGATGCTACCAGCATAGCTGAGCTTATTGTACTATCATCGTGTGGACGCAAGCTAACCCAGACGTACAATCGGTTACGTAGATACAAAAAATTGTCAAATGATGATAGCCTGGTCCTACAGTATCTTAACGCTGTCTGCTCTTTAAAAATGACTCTGTTGACTGTCATCGAAATAATACATTTGGTTACAATCGGTCAAGTTCTCTAAGTACAGGACAATATTATCTTATGTATGTTAATGGCGTGCACAAAAAATTTCGGATGTCCGTCGTATTGAAGTTTATGCCCTTCGACATTAGTGGGACCATACCATACGTGTAGTGATTTTAGTTCTTGAAATGTAGTTTTTCTTGTTGGAAAATAGTTGTATTGTTCGCCAGTTTAGAATAGTTACAAATATGTAAAAAAATTGAATCATGTTCGGTCTTAAGCTATAAAGGTTTTAAAGACACTCCTACAAACACATAGGTTGTTCCGGATAACGTGAGCCCGTTTAAAACTGTATTAACTTTTTACGTTCCAGACAGTTAATAGTTTCGGGTAAAGTTTAATATAAGCAAAGCAACCTAAGAAACCGTGAAATAGTATAGACTTTATAGCACTAACAAATTAAGGGGCCTCCCTCGATAGGCTGCGTTTGTGTGTGTGAGGCAGGAGAGGTAAGATTGCCACTAACCGACGTATATAATGTATTGCAGCTTCTCCGCGCAAGCTACTCAGCTGGCGTGCAGTGCTATGCTATCATAATTTTTCCTATGGGACCTTATATTTTATTTGTGGCAGCATAGTTCAAAGTGTAACGCTTGATTCTGTAGTTGTGCTTTTCGAATCCGGTTATTTTTCCACATACAGCAGTTAGAAAAACCCATTTTGGCCATTTTGAGACCCTGAAAGTGATGTTTCTAATTAAAGTGTCGAATTTTTAAAACTAAAACGACATAGTTTGAAGTGTGTTCTTCCGTCGATATACAAATGTATTTTGCGTTAAATAGTTTTGTCAAAATAAATAATCCTAACTCGCTGCAACGCGTTTGAAGCGCAGGTAGGGGGGCACCCTTAACGTCTGCCGTCACAGTAAATATTTATAAAAGACTATTCTAGACAATATTGTCTTCAAAAGTACTCGATCTCAGCAGTTGGTGCTGTGGCTAGAGCACTCGCTTCCCATCAAGCAGATCGGGTTCGATTCCCGGCGGGGTCAGTCCCCGGATTTTCCCACGTGGGAGTCGTGCCGGACGATGCCGCTGGACGGCGGGTTTTCTCTGGAATCCCTAGTTTCTCCCGCAACTTCATTCCGGTGCTGCTCCATACATCATGCCTTCCCAATTCCCCCACCAAGGAGTCCTCGACTGGCGCATGAACAGCGTTGCAGCGCACGCGTATTCTTTACCGCTTAACGTATTCATATTCGTTTATCTACGAAAATAACACGCACTTGAAACTAATGCTTCTATGTTTTACAAAATTCCGCACGCTTGTTCGCAACATGATTTTCGGGCTTCTAAAAAATCTTTTTTAGCCATTTTGAGACTACTGTAACTCCGAAAATATTACCTGAATTCGTCAAGTGCAAAGCGAGAGGCATGCGTTGGTCCCTAATATTAAAAAATATAATGTTATGGTCGTCGCTTAAAGTCGCGTAGGAAAAAGACAAGGAAAACCTTGCACGCCAGTTTGGCACGCTGCGAATAGAGGCGATATGCGTCTCGTCAAGCGTGGGACACTGGCTCTTATCGCTCCGCTGTTCCCTCGCGTCAGAGGTGAAAATTCGACACCGGCGAAAATTCCTCTTAAGACTTAGGTGTTTTTAAGTGCTAACACAAATCTCTTCACTTCAGAAGTACTAACTTAATCGTGAACCACCAGGTAGGATTGGTCCATAGCCTATATAGCCATGTATAAAGCATGCCTGGTTTGTTTTATGAACGAGAATTAAATTTTTTAAGTTAAGTAAATAAACGGCCCGAGTTAAAATCTTAATCCAAGCCGAACAGTGACTTTCTCGTAAACGCCTCGTGGCCAGGTAAAGCTATTCTCTCTAGCCATCCTAAGGTTGAAGCTAATTCATTCAAGTGAATGGCAATAACATTTTTGCATTGCATAACTTTAATTTTAAATATTGAAAAAGTACAAGATAACTGTGTTACGGCACAATCACAATAAGAGTAATAAAGATGTAATTAAATTACTTTGGTTTATTTCTCTGAACTGTAGATTGGACAGAGTAGCCCTATAGTGCAACACACCGGCCAGCTCATCTTACAGCGGAGAGTAGAGGCGACCAGAGCTGGGCGTGTCCCGGTAGTCGACACCTCTACGTGTGAGGTCTGTCGCTCCGCCCCATGCCGTGCCGCAGCTGTACAGGACAAAGAACTGCCATGCTAATGAGGCAACTTCGTATACTCCTCACATTCTCGATACATTCCTTCCAGTTCACTTCCTCGTGTGGGCGTCAACAGTATCAACTTTGTGGAGATGCTGCCCACGAGAGTAGACTCCCTCATCCTGGAGGGTCCATAGACTCGCCCCTTAAACCCGCCTCACAAGATGCTAAGTTTCTACTGTCTTCTGTTAGACCCATGGGTACAGCATTGGGCGTATCAGGTTCAGTTGCAGTTTTTCTTTACAAAATAAATTATTAGTTTCTTGTGCGTTATCACGCGATACCTTTCGAGGAGCAGAGTACTAAAATGAACAATTAAAGCCGTAGTTTAGTTAATATCTTCGATTTAGTTAAATCTGTTCACAACATAGTTTTAATATTACTTAAAAACAAATATAGCTAACGGCTAGACCATTTGAATGTCAAATTCGTTTAGTTATTACTGGGGCGATCCATGAGTAATTAACGACTTAATAATTATTTATTGATTTCGGTCTCTCATGAAAAGTTAAGCGGAAGACAGTAAGCACACATAAACTTATAAAAATCTGTTAAGTATTGATGCATGTCATAACTGGCTTTCCATATCAACATTGAATTATAAAATTTAATAAAGAAGAGACGAGCAAAAACCAATGTGTCTAAGAATCTACCTTTTAAGGGCGCGTTGACAGCAATTTTAATCACCGTGTTTTTATTTGTACCAGATAATTTTTTTTTATTTTAGACAAGATGTGACTAAATTTGGCTCTTATGAAATTTCTCTCATAGTTTTCGCGTAATGGCTTGTTAGTCAAAATTTGCATGTTTGCGTTTTAAGGTCTGCACTAGAACTGACATACCAAACTGAAAAATTTAACGGTGGATAAGACGCCGCAGTCGACAATGTCACGTACACAAAGAATATATATATATATATATATATATATATATATATTTGTATTTAAAGAAATGCTGATATTTAAAACAAAAATTTTAAAAATTATATATAAAAAAAGTGTTTAATTTTTTGATTTATCATAGCTGAACTTGTACCTACAGCATCTTTATTCACTAAAATTGTTTTCAGTTTGGTGAGTTCGTTTTAGTATCGACCTTAAAACGGAAACTTGCAACTTTTGGCTTTAACGAGCCATTACGCAAAAACTATGAGAGATAAAATATTTTATAAGAAAAAAAATAGTTATATTTTGTTTCTAAAACAAAACAAAAAAAATCTGGTAACAATATAAAAATAAATGCATGGTGACGAAAATTGCGGTATTCAGCGCACTTAATTTAAGATAAAACAGAGGTTAAGTAATGGTGGACTACGCCTTGTCTGCAGAAACGAATTAGTTTGAGGTTATGGTAGCCTAACAATACTTGAGATTGAATTGTGGTCGCTTAGCTCATAATATTTTGGAATGTCGATAGTATTTTTTTTTAACAGTACCAGTCGTGAAATGTTAATATTGAGACCAACTCAAGCGACTGCGATGAGTAGGAAGCATCTAAAATGCTAACAGTAAAATATGGCACGTTCTATTGGGTAAGTTTTTACGTACGGAGTCTAAGCCCAGATATGCACACACGCCTTGGGAGGGTGCTGGAACGTACGCGGCTCGGAAGCAGAAATGCTAACAGAAAATGGGAATAGGAACTGCTACGGAATTGGACGTCGTGTGAAGCCGGCTTAACTGCCGGAAGTCCCCCGCCCCCTCCCACGATCTCTTCTCCATAAAACCTTCGCCTCCTGAGATTCTGGCTGGGAGATGCTCCGTGCTCGATACCTTCATCCTTCTACGTCAGATTGAAATCTCACGCACCTCGGTCACTTTCTTCCGTGCCGATGACTGTAGGTGGAGAATACATCAGTACTTACTTACACAGTACGGTCCGGAATAAGGTATACCGAAAATGAACTTTGTTTACATACCAGAGGTTATTGGTGGTGTAGTACAAAACTGTAACACCAACAATTACACGGTTTCAAGATGAACGAGACAGTATTGCAGCCGTTAGGCGCCCGCTTCTGGCTGTGAGTGAGGTACGACAGCAAGGGCGATGTTGACCGGCTCATCTGGCGTGGTATCGCCTCTACCGCAAGACACTAAAACTGCGTGCAGTGGTATCCAAGACCATTCGCCCAACTTGACACTTTCATTGGTGACCTCTCTTGCAGTTGGTTAAAAGTATTTAGCTCAGTCAAATGCATGTATCTCGAATCCCATGTAGTTTTTCACACACACGTCGAAAGTGCCGTTTTTAGCCATTTTGAGACGCTCAGAATTTTTTTTCTAATTTTGTGATGCTTTGAAACTACCTTTCCGTCATCGTTTGACGTGTGTTTTATTTGTTTACGTTTATATAATAGGCATAGTACAATAGTTTTGTAAACAAAATCTAATTTACGAACACTTTGTAAAGTATTTTCTGCGCGTGGTAGGAGACATCCTGAAGGGATCTGTGCACTAAAGTCTGCAATTATTATTTTTCCACTTACAAGGTTTTTAGAACTTGTCCGAATGTTTTATCATTTCATGTTGTAAATCTTTATATTTTACGACCGTTTACACTGTTGGGTAATAAGTTCTTATTATCTTAACTTTCTTGGAAGATTATAAAGATCATGTTATTTCCTAAGAAATTTAGATATGGGAATAATTTATCTAACAATGTATATAGGTGTATTAAACTAATATTTAGAGCATAGAATGTAAAAATGGTTGATACTCTCAGAAATGATTGTAGATGGAAAAATAATGTAATTAAAACATGACCGTTCATTATTCCCCTTGAGCGTTGTGTACCTTCAACTTCATTATTTTATATTACTGTGCGATTCTGTCCAATTACTAAGTATTGTAAGGTGTACAGTTTTCCCATAGCAAAACGATTTCTTTTGTTCTTTTTTGTACGAGTTGCCAAAGTCACAATTTTGACCTTTTTGTATGGCCGTTATTAAGAAAACAAACTCGTATGATAAAACTTGTAGGTAAACTTGGTTCATTATTGGCTATACGAAGACATGTCCAAGATCTCTTGAGAAAATACTTCTGGATTTTTGTGTATCATTAGTATAAAATGTGTCAAAATATCAGCGTCAGTGTTTGGTACAACATTAATTTTACGTTTTCAGAATTGCCCAATTTTATAAATATTTACTTTAGAAAATAGTATTTCGTTATCAATTTTCTGTTATGAAAGTAGAGTTTTTCTTATGGCTTAACTAAAAAGCCAAAATCGTGATTTAGATATATTGTACAAAATATTCATCCAAAATAATTTTTACTGAGTGGAAAATATACCCCATTTTATTTTTACTTATTTTCCAGAACTGCACGCGGTCACCAGTGTTGAAAAGTTTATATACTGTACCTTGTGGGACATACTATACTTTATCCATTCCAAGATCGCAGCTAACTCATTCAAGTGAAAGACAATAAAATGTTTGCACAGCATAAATTTAATTAGAAATGTTGAAAAATACAAGGAAGCTGTTTTAACGGCACAATCACGATGTGAGGAATAAAGATACAATTCAATTGCTTTGATTTATTTCGTTAGCAATTTTTATTTCTGCTGCAACCTTAGTGGCACTGTACTTCTAAGTGGCCGCTCCCCCCCGCATCCCCACTAAAGCAGTGGTCTGCCGCGACGTTAGATCTAACCTGACCGTGGGGTTACATTGTTTCCGGAAGAATTCACGTTGAAACGCTCCCAGGCCGGTATGTTGGTAGTTACAGCAAACTTTATCTCCTGTAGACACGCAGTTAGTACAAATACTGAATTTGATGAGACTGCCTTGTATACCCGTAGGAACAATTTAGTTTTAGATTATTTTCTTATACACCACTGTAAAAATATAATTACAATTTATTGGTTTGTGGACATACGCCATTGCTCATGTTTTGCTGATCTAACATGTGTTCGATGACAAATAACGAAAAACGAACAAAAAAAATATAAAAACGCACACAAAAAAGAAAGCAATTTCAGAGGATTTGTCAGTTTTTTTTTAAATACAAATTCTAATTGTAAACTCCCATTGCAACAAACATTTAAACATCTCATGTAAAAATATAGTTGAACTAAAAATAGGCTTTTCGTTGTAAATTGGTCACACTATTTTGTGACCTGACATTAACGCGCGATTACGGTGAAATATGTGCACAGTGAAAAATATCCACTACATTCAGCCATATATAAATTCGTGTATTGCGAGCAGTTGACTGCATATATGTAAAATCTGTGAATCACGTCAAAATAGAACAAAACCGTCCTGTTGAGGAACAAACCATCCAGGCAACTATATATTCCTTTGTTTCAACGTTTACAAGGTTACACCATACATAAAAACACGTACGATTGACGGCACCAAAGTTCTTTTTCTGTGTGCAGAAAATGTTTATTATATTGCTATGCAGTCTTAACAGAAAGCTACACATTGGACTGCAAACAAAAATAACGGAGACTTTAAATATATTCTCTCGCTCTGCTTTTCAGTAGACTAATTAAGCATCAGCTGTAATAAGTGTTACGTCTAAAAAACTAACACTATTTCATACAAATATAAAATCAAGAATTTTTCCCAGAAACACCCTTAAGTGAAAGAGCCATTTTTATTACTTTCAAAGAGCTCAGCAATGTTTATAATGAGCGGACTTTATTAATAAAGCAATTGGAAACGTATTTAATACTTACGTATGGGGAAATGCTTTCTGTACCACGCCACAGTACAGCTCGTGTGTCGGAGCCAAGCAACACTTAATGTCCCAACAGAGGACAATGGGCACTAATAAAATAAGTTTACCTCGTAATAACAGAATGTAAACACTGTTTTTTATCGGTCACATTCCGGAGTTTGTAAAAACCAAGGGTTGAGAAAACAGAAATCGTCTGGAAAGAAGTATTAAGCAGGACCTTGAAAATAGCAGACTTAAGATTCCACTATATTCGTGAGGTACAAATTATTGGTTTTTAAGCCATTATATTTATTTTACGGTACAAATAAAAACATGTGTTTTTATGTATAACCATTTTAATGTATACATACGTTATAATTTTTGTGCTAAATTTGCTTTACACGTTAAATGCAATGTGTAAACAGTGTGAGAAAAAGTCGTGTACTAATTTTTCTCTTACTGTTTACGAATTGTATTTTACAAGTAATGCAAATTTAGCGCAATAATGTTAAAGAACATATACAGGAAATTGGTTCTACTTGAACACATTTTAATTTATACTGTAAAACTAATATTAAGACTTGAAACCTAGAACTCGTACATAACATGTCAAATCATAGCCTACAACATTGTTATACATTGTTAATTTTTTCGGTTTGGTATGCCAGTTGGTTTTAGTGGCGTGCATAAAACCGTATAGTGCAAATTTTGACGTTTACGACTCATTACGCAAAAACTATAAGAGATACAAAAAATTCCTAAGAGGAAGATTTAATCACAATTTGTGTCTAAAATAAGAAAAAAATATCTGGTACAAATATAAAAATAAATAAAGACGTTGAAAACTGAGGTGTCCGCGGCCTTAACCGCGAACAGCGTATAGTTAAACGTACGTGGCGGTGAAGCAGCCTGCGTGTGTACGTAGCTAAAGCAACGTAGTACGTGTCTGGGGTCATCGACAGTTGGCGTGTGTGTCCAGTTCTCGTGATGTGCGCTGCAGGTGTTGGCAAAGTGCCTTCAGCATCTTCACGCCAAACTATTCCTGCCACAGCTACTAGTGGTCACGAGTCCTAGGATATTGTTGCCTATGCTATTCTCTTTCATATAGGGGGAAAGGTGGGTAGCCCCGGACAGAGGGTAGCCCCGGACATAGCTGGTTCTACTGAACGCCGCAAGATAGTAGCACTTATCTGGCCGAAGCCCATGCCTTTCACGCAGTAGATAAACATGACACAGCAGAGCGCCACTGTAGAGCACTGAGTAGAAGTTGTGCGCAATATTGTTTTTCGCGTGTGAGTTTTTGTGACACACATTGTTTTCTATTGCAAACAGTGTGGATACAGGTGAGTGTATGATGTAATTTTTTATACGAAGGAGTTGTAACGTTTAGGTACGTTTGCCATAAAGAATAAGCTTACAATAGTTAATTTTGTCAATTTTAAAAGGGTCTAGAAAATGTTTGCGCAGCGGGTAGCCCCGGACACTAGTAGGATGGGTAGCCCCGGACAAGAAAAACTATGCTTCTGCTACAATGGGCGGATGGTAAATGTTGAGCCCGTCTAGTATCTTGTATTGCAGTGAAAGGTATAGGTTGTATGGCGATCGCTTTGTTAACATTTGCTCATTTGCACTTTTGGTTTACAAAATAAGTTATGATTCAGCCATAAAAATAAACTCGTGAAGATTATTTTTATAAAGTTTATAGTATCGGTAAAATT
>PNEQ01113753.1:0-33866 GCA_003012365.1 Medauroidea extradentata
GATAGCCTTGAAAACACTGACACAACGTAGCTGTCTGCAGACATCAAATATTACAATATCGGGATTCTTATTGGCTCAGTCAAATAGGGCAACAGCTCCACGTACAAGCTAAAGCCAGTAATCTTCTGGTAAGCTGGACGTGTATTGAAATCCATCAAACAGTCAACTTTTCCCGCGATAAACCATCATCTCTAGCTATCACTGATTTTTTATATCTTAAACGAGAGCAGATAGGCCTATCAAAAATCTGTCAGACAGTTGTGATTGAAATGGTTTTTGCTTTGGTAGCTAATTTTTTTAAAGCAAGAAATTAAACGATTTCGACTAAAAATTTAATTAACCATATAATTTATTTAGTTATTTAATTATTAGAGTCCCGGATATATCGCGGGTTCAACGCCCAGCAGGCTGTATACACTATGTCCTCAGATACTTGTAAATTACCTGTTACTGCAGTGAGTGAGCATCTGAACATTTGACGATGTAGGACGGGAGTCCATTAGTGTTTCTATGCATGTCCGCCATTGGTTCGCAGTCCTCAAGGTCACGCTCAGTAAACAATGGCCCTATCGAAAAAGTTTCCAACGCATACATGACTTAGAAATCCAACCTCTCCTCAGCTGAATCCGCGAAATTTCCGGGACTCTAAGAGTTAGCTCAAACTGGAAAAAAAAATAATAAGCCGACATGGAGAAGACAATTTTAAACAAAACTCGTTAAGGCGTAAAATATTAGTGTAACTAACAATAGAAACTAAAGAGCATTGCCCTATCTCTCGCACAGCTTGGACACAGTACTGAAATATCACAGACGTGTGTTGTCGCAAGTAGCTTGTTCTGATAGACGCAGTCAAATTAGAGACGTCTCTGGAGACAGACACGCAGCCAATGACCTTGAAGAAGACTTGCAGAAGAGCATTGAAGTAGGGACCACTAATTTTCGCAAAAATAATTTTGCCCCACGTTGTTTCAGTGACTTACGTGCACATCTGCAGTTATACGTCATAATTTGTGATTGCATGTCTTAGCTCTGACGTGTCTTGGGGATTTACTGGCAAATCACTGACTTGTGAAGTTGTAGTAACGTTATCGTGATTGGCAAAGTCAAATGAGAGACATCGCTATTTAATTGAGCCAGTAAGAATCCCGTTGTTGTAATATTTGTTGGCAATTATTGGTAGATCCACGATTTCAAGGATGTGTCAACTAAGTCAACGTTCAATTATGAGTGTCACACGAACTTACAGTTACTGGAATTCTATCTTGTGCCTGAAAGAAAACGTGAATTTTCAAGTCCCTAATTATTTGTCTGCAGACAGCTACGTTGTGTTGGACTATAGCACCCAATCATACGTGTTGTAAGAAACCACGGTGTTTTCAAGGGTATGTCGGCAAGAAACATTTACGCGATATACCATCATCTCTACATATTTGTATAACGGCGCCGCCTAGTGGCCAAAACAAACTAAATTAAATATACTAATTTGATGTGCAGAGGACAGTAAGCTCTACTATACTGCCAAATAGTAACGTGAATTGAGCATATTTTCTATTCATAGTCTAATTGCGTAATGGTTTTGCCATGGTTCAGTGTCGTGATACTTCACAGGGTCTACTGCATACAGAGGGTCGCGGTGGCCGAGTGGTCAGACCATTCGCCCCCCCACCAAGGCGATTCAGGTTGGACTTGTGCATGTGGGAAACGTGGCGGACAATGCCGTTGGTCGGTGGGTTTCCTCTTCATTCCGGTGCTGCTCCATGCTCACCTCATGTCACCTCTCACCATCACTAAAGACCTCGATGTAAAGCGATGACCAAAATCTCTCACTTTATCGCATGTAGTAGGCTATTGAGTGGGAATTGTGTGAAATTGTCAGGCCGGAAACGTAAAATGCCGAACTCTTGAAACTAAAAGTTAATAAGTTATGAAGTTAAACACCAAGAAAGGCCGAACTTTCACGAGCCGCTTTCAAACAACATTTGCGAGCTGGCGCCAAGATTCATGTTCAGAAGACAAGAACTTCCTCCTGTCATCAGTCTTCTCACTCGCAGCTGACACAACCCACTGAAAGACCGTGAACATACGAATAACTTGGCAGCTTCTTTATCCAAGTGTTCTGTTTCAACACATTAAGTACTTCCCATTAAACTGCTTTCCATATCAAACAAGGAGTCAACTTCTTCTCAATTTCCTTCTTCCTGGAATTTAAGGCGCGGTTTAAGTCGCCATATTGAATTTTATTATTTTTTCGCTTTTAAAAAGGAATAAAAATGTGAAATCGGCGACTATACCGCAAATTCTATTTACTTTACGCTACAGAAAAAACACGGCAATTGCGCTAGTAACGTATAGATATGGCACAATCTGTCGGGAAAATTACGAATACAAAATATTTTGCCTCACAGATTGCAGCGTAATTATAAGTTAAGAGCTAAATCGTAATGTCTGTACTGTAGCGAAATATATATGCAGTTTGCGGTGTGGTTGCAGATTTAACAGTTTTACTTTCAGTATTCCGAAAAAGCGAACAATAATAAATGTAAATATGGCGTTTGAAACCGAGCCTTAAGAGTGCGTGGTAGATAAATAAACGCTGAAAACATCAATTGATATTTACGCTTTCTTCGAAGCCAATATGGATAAAATACTCAACGACAATCCTACATAATGGTATTTGCCAACTTTATGAGTAAATATTTATCCAAAATTACTAATTCGTTACGCGTGATCTCTTGCGCCGCAGTTAAATGCACGAGGTTCCGGCGCCAGATATTGTGCCTCGGAAGTTCGTAACACTGGAAACAATGTTGTTTAAGACGTTGGCTAAAACTGTTGTCTAGGATCGCTGTGGTTTAATTTTCGCAAATTTGCTTCAAGAAACCTACAGTTATAGACTAATGCTTTTAGCGTTGAATTATGTACCACGCCCTCTTAAGAGAAAATAAGATGAACAAGAAGGTGTTAACCAAAACAACTTTACATTCATCGCGTTCAAGCGCGGAGTGCGACCGCTTGTCTCAGTGGCTAGAGCTCCTAGGAGATGAGACAAGGGTCACGGGTTCGAGTCCCCGGGTTAAGTAATGTCATAGCCATCTTTAGTAGAAGGCCGCGGCCTTAGATCTGGCAACCCTGCACACCAGGGTCAGTTTAACACTTATTTTAGCTCTCCAAAGGCAATGGCTGTACCTGATTCGTTATTCTGCCCTACATACCGGCAAATCAGGGAACGCCTCTGCTTTAACCAGATAAAAGAAGTGTTTGAATGACCCTTGTGTGCAGGGTTGCCAGATCTAAGGCCGCGGCCTTGTACTAAAGATGGCTATGGTACTGAGTTTTGTGTTGTTCCATTTTCTCCATACTGCAGAAGACAATGTAGAAACACCGTAGTTTCATTCTCACACAATGGCCCCTCAGGTATTTCCCTGAGCAAGGTTAATTCTACTACTGGTTAGAAAGAACATGTGTTTTCGTATGGGAGAGTTTGGCACAGGAAAAATGTCTGCCGCTAATTACGCTGCTATCGCAAAAAGAACAGAAAATATACTATACTGTACTAAACTTAAATAGGCTTGGAAGTAACAGAAGTAATTTAACTTAATTTCAAAGTGAAAATAAACCAATTTCGCGTTTTAAGTTATCAACTTTACGTAACTTAAACTCCAGGAAAGCTCTGTGATTGGTCAGTTGACGCATCTTACATATACCAGTGCTCAAGCAGCAGAAATTTTCACCGTGTCAAACTCTTAACATTTATATTTCTAACATGTAGCAGAATTTACCTTACTTGGAGGTCTAAACCAGCCCCCGGCACAGAATATTCAGCAATACAGAAGGGAAACCGCCGCCATTAGGACGGCGAACTCAGCCACACAGGCCAGCAAAATTGCTTCCCTGGCCAGCAACATGGCGGAGATGCCTACCGCCAATCAGCGTGAGGCGGCCGCCCTGCTAGCCAGGCCAATAGGAAACTTGTCGTAACATGCAGAAGCCAAACGTACACTGAGCTGGTATCAGCAACCTCGGGCAGCCAATGAGAGATGTAGTTCGTCCGTATCAATTAAGCAGACACGTCATTTAACGCCTATATTACTAACTAGTCTGTGCCCCTGTGGCTGAAAACTCACCATCATTCACGACTGCATGAGGAAATTCACTGTTGTAACGTATGTGGAGATGTTATGAACTATATTGAAGTACTATATTAACATATACATATAAACTTCATCACTGGCGCCACGATTTTACAATTGGCAGCAATGTCTTATGTGCACATCTGCAGCCTTGCTACATGGTCAGTGATGGTAGTTTTAACTCTCACTTGTCTGTGGTTTCTACTGGCAAGTCACAGGCGTATGGTGCCACAGTTGTCTTATCCTTATTGGTGCAGACCGCGGCCGTAGAAGAACAGGTCTGGACACTCGCCTATCTAACAATGTATTTTGGTTGACCCTCTTGTTGTTTAGCTGTAGTTCGTCAAGTTACCGAGAATGTCGTACTTTTTGGCGCTGTAATCCGGGCGGTGGGACTCAAACTCCGCCTATTTTTTTTTTTTTTTCATTGTTAACATTATAAAGTAAATTAATAGTTCTGGAGCCATGATTTAAAATTGTGAGCTATGGAAGTATTTCATAAATTGATAAAAAAAAATACGTTTCGATAAATTGTTTATCGTAGTGGGAGGGAATTGGGCGGACTGTGAGCTCGGCCGCTCGGATTACAGCGCCAAAAATTTATAGCATTATCGGTAACTTGGTGAACTGCAGCCAAACAACAAGGGGGTCAAGTTTCCAGCCGAGTGTCCAGACCAACGAGCTATATAGTAAACATAGAGGGGCGGAAACAGCAATCTCCAAGGCTCTAAGGTGAAGCCAAATTGAACGCGGTATTTTGACTCTAGATAAAATGGCGGACTCTTATTTCCGGTCGAGAGACGAGAGCGATAATGCTAATTTAAACTTTATTATAGTATAATATATTACAATAATTATTGGCATTTTTTCCTGTGTTTAGCGGGAATATAGTGGATCTATAAAGTAACGGATTTTATGCGAACATAATGACGGAATTTTAACATAATGTTGGCCACATTGCTGTTCGCCATGTTTTCTGAGGTCAAAACAGCCGTTCAATTGGGCTTCACTTTGGAAGCGTTTCCGCCCCTCTATGTTAACTATATAGCTCGTTGGTCCAGACCTGTTCTTCTACGACCATGATGGTGACATAATTGTCGTACTTTGATTGGTGCAGTAAAATGAGAGACATGTCTAAACAAAGACACGCTGCCAATAACCACGAAGCAGCGCTGCAGATGTGCATGTAAGATATTGAAACAAACCGATGCAAAACTCTTCTCGCGACAAAATCGCGGCTCTAGTACATCACAGGTTGTTAGTAGCGAGGCCAGACCGGCCAAGGATTAACTTGTTCCGCCACGAATAGAGACCTGGAAATTTCTGGTATCTTTCGAGGAGAATTAAGATGTCGAACTCTTGTGAACATGAGTGACTTTCGAGAATGGCTCACTGTTTTATTAACTCGTCATTGATGACTGTGAATCAGTAACAATCATTCATTAAAACACTCATGCATAGTATCTTATTTTGGTGGAAAAGTATTTGAACCAACTTATTTCTGAGTAGGGACTGGAAAATGTCGCGAATTCAACGACCGGCATGCTAGAATCCATTGTCCTGTGCATACTGAAGCCTCGTATATTAGTTTATTGTCTGTTGTTCCACCAAGTAGCAGCCAGTGGACAAATGGTCGGGGCTTGACAATGCATAGGATATTTGATTCTAACATGTAGGTAATTGAATTCGCGACATTTGCCTGGCCCTACTTATGAGCACATCTGCAGTTTTGTTTGGGAAAATATAATGGCTAGAGATGATGGTTTATCGCGGGAAAACTTGACTGTTCGCTGGGTTTCAACGTACGTTCAGCTGACCGGAAGATAACTGGCTTTAGCTTGTACTTGGGGCTGTTACCCTATTTGACTGAACCAATAAGAATCCCGATGCTGTATACTGTAAAAAAGTTGAGGTACAATTACTCTACATGTAATAGAAGCTAATTACCTCTATAAGTGATGGAAAATTACTCAACACGTGTCAAGGAAAGTTACTCAACTGGTAATGTAATTTTTCATTACATATTGGCGCAGTCCTCTAGGACAATTTGACATAACGCGCGAGCGAAACTTCCGAGTGCTTTGTGTGGCGAATACACTACCTTGCAAAAATTTCCACACATATTAGGAAATCAGATTTCTCTCTCAAGGTTGCGGAATATTACCATACGTATAATGAGTAACATTACTAACTTTTTTTACAGTGTAATATTTGATGTCTGTTATTGGCCTGCAGACAGCTACGTTGTGTTAGATGTATAACACCAAATCATTAGAGATGATGGTTTATCGCGGGAAAAGTTGACTGTTTGATGGATTTCAATACACGTTCAGTTTACCAGAAGATTACTGGCTTTAGCTTGTACGTGGAGCTGTTGCCCTATTAGACTGAGCCAATAAGAATCCCAATATTGTAATATTTTTGCCTGGTATTGGTCTCCAGACAGCTACGTTGTGTCAGTGTTTTCAAGGCTATCTTGGCACAAAACATTTTCGCGATATACCATCATCTCTACAAATCATACATGTTGCAAGAAAGCACAATGTTTTCAAGGTTATGTTGGCACAAAACATATTCGCGATAATTAGAGCTACGTCAATTTCGCGGATTCGTCTGTCAGTAGCCTAGATTGCTCAGTCCTGTACACGCTCTGGACACAGTCGATTATTCATTGGCTTACAACATTGCAAGTGATAGCTCTATGAATCATTTCCTTATTCACTACTGACTTGCAGTAGTCAAATGCGTTTCGTGACAGCCGCCAGCTAATCACACACGTGATTATGAAGTATATAAATTTGGCGTTCAACCTGACCTGGAATGTATTTGCGAAATTAACGTATCTCTAACGATATACCATCATCTCTAGTAATAACACCAAACATTTTCGCGATTTTCCTCTCTGTCTCTCTGAATCTATCTTTCTACCTCTTCAGCTTCCTGAGTGTTAGCACGCGAGTAAGTTAGCTGATCAGAATACCTTTTAGTGTTTGAAAAATGCGATGACATACGATAACAAGACGTGCGCGATGCTCTCGCTGGGTTTGCGAAGCTCTGTGCGAGGGCACGTAGCAGCAATCGACAAACAATGCGGGACGCACATTTGTTAACTGAAAGAGTATGTGCTGAGGCACGCCAGCCGTGCGTTTGCTGTCCTCTCCACTCCACACTCTTCCACATTGCCAGCTTATTGCCGCTACGTAAACAGATGGAATCTAATATAATATTCATAAATATTGTCTCTCCCTTATAGTAAGGACAGTCACCAACGTGTGCTCGCAAAATCTGACAAGGTTGCGCGGGAGCGAAGGACTGTTGCTATTGCTATACGTAGGCACCCATGGATTTTCTCTTTTCACCTTTGCAGTATTGCTTCGTTGTCATTAGTAGCGCAATACGTTTCCTTTTTGACTGTACCAATCATAGTAAAATTACTACAGTTTCACATGCCTGTTGTTTGCAGTAAATCGTTTGGCACGTGACAGTAACCACCATCCAATCTTTGACTATGAAGCACAGCTGCAGATGTGAAATATTTTCAACAAAAACATTGCTCGCAATTTATAATACGTAAAGTGTTTTGTCCTTGAGACCATTACTTTTGTTAGTTAACGTCTATAACAAGTACTATCGAGCACAACATATGTACCACATTGGTAGAGCCATGAACGTTTCGCGAGAAAAAAGTCTGCACCTCTTTGTTTCAATGTCTTATGTGCACATCTGCAGTTCTGCATCATGGTCAGTGATTGGATGTTATAACTCTAACTTGTGTTGGGTTTCTACTGGCAAATCACAGACGTATGATGTCTCAATTGTCTTCCTCTGATTGGTTCAGTCGAATGGGAGACGTGTCTGAACACTGCCCCAATAACCACGAAGCAAGGCTGCAGATGTGCACGTCAGACATTGAAACAAAATGTTGCAAAACTCTTCTCGCGACAAAATTATGGCTCTAGCGATAAGTTCATGAACCTACACACAGGTTTCTGGTATGACTGTACTCAACAGTGAGTCAAGTACAATTCGAGACATAAAATTCATTATTTTCAACAGTAAAATAATTTAATTTTCTAATGAAATAATTAATACTGTGGTTGTCGTTATGTGGTGTTAGAATGTTGAACATATTCTAGGCTGTACTTTTATCTCACGGAAAGGCTTCTTCGACGTTGTTCTTGGGAGCGGTTAGCAATAATTGAGACACTCAGCATAGCTGTATATCGGTCACTGCTATGTGATGTGGGACAGAAATGTGATCATTTTTTCTGGAGTGCGTGTAGGTGGACGTTATTGATATTAACCCAGATGATGGGTCTCACAGCACACGCGAATATTACAACTGTCAAGAAAACACATTTGAAAATGGGTCATTAATTATCACAAAATAAATAGTTTGTTGCGTGTAAAAGAAATGTTTAATTCTTTCTCATTTTTCCAATAAATTGTTAAATGTTCATACAGTGGTCAAATCGAGGATAGAGTCAGAAATCACGAAACTTTCATAAAGGAATTAAATAAATTTTAGACTTCATTACTTCGGTTTATGTGGGTGTGTATAAATTAGTGCATTAATATTATCTTGACAACGAATTTAAATTTACAGGAAGATTTTAAGTATTTTAAGCTAATTTTCCTTTGTTTACTCATGTGTAGGCGTACCAGTAAAATTCGTTACACAATTAATGTTTTATATCAGTTCTATAATGGCCTAACATGACATCTTTGTATGGTACGTATCAACTATCACATTACCGACCGAACGAATGATTAGCTCACTTCCTAAAATAGCGGGGCATTGTGAATATTGGTGTCATGACCAGAATCTTCAGTTATGGCCCATGCTATTCAAGACGTGTTCTTATTTTATTTTCAACGTGCTTTTCAAATAAATGTATTAAATGGATTGTGATTTCCTGCAAAACAGTAGTATATAAGCACACAGACTTAAAATGTTTGTTTCAGACAATGACCTGGAGAGGAAATACATCAACGTTTGACCTGGCCAATCGAACGCCTTAGAATTTAATATTTGTAGAATACTCTCGTGATGGAGTGGAGAAATTTGACACGCACGATAACAATATTCAATCAGTTACTATATGATATTACAGTTTTTTTATGATATATGTTTTCGAAAGGTAATGAGCCTTTATAACTAAATGAAAATAACGTGAAGGAGGTTTGGCGACAGTTGCACGATTAAAAACATAAAAACTTTCTTATTACGTATTAATATTATTAGGGACCACTGATTTTCGCGAAAAAATTTGTGCACCAACTTGTTCGAATGTCTTACGTGTACCTCTGCCAGTGGCAAATTTAAGGGGAAGGGGGGAAGCTACCATGGCGAAGCCCACTTCCCTCCCTTCCCAAACAGAGTTCAACATTGTGAAGCCAAAGTATGTCCAGTCGCCTCAAGGAAATTAGAGTCATGTTCTGTGACGATCCAAGTTCATGTAGTGTGTCCTACTGGTTTGTATGTTATTTTTAATGTTCTGTGACTGTAAACTGCCTTACGTTTGAGATTGTTGGTAATCTTCACAGTTCACAAAGTCACGTAACCCCTCCCCCAAAATACGCTTCTGAATCCGCGCTTACCTCTGCAGATTTGCTTCATTGTTATTGGAAGCGTGTCTTTGTGAGAAAAACGTTTCTCATTTGACTGTACCAATCAGAGTAAGGCTACTGCGATACCACAAGTCTGCATTAAAGCGTTAAGCCACGAAGCAGTTAAAGCAGCCAATCACTGACCACGAAGCAGAGCTGCAAACGTACACGAGAGGTACTGGGACATAAATATAGATACCGAGGATAGAGACACCTATATATTGGCTTAGGTGAATCTTAACTCAGAGGTTTTCAGAACCGATGAGGGTGGACGAGGTTAGCATTGAGCCTTGCCAGATATAAAAGACGAGGGAAACGGGATATCCCCGAGAAAACCCGCCAACCAATGTGTTACGTTTACGTAAAAATACTACTGTTAGTTATTTTAGCAATTGGTACAGTATTACGTAAAACGTACAGAATTTAATGAACTTGTATTATGAGGGATTCTGCCAATATAAGCGAGACTGGCAGTCTAAATATTAGGTGCAGATTTAATTTACAATATATATAAACTATTGTATTACTTCTAAGATGTTCTTTACGGAGGGAGGCAAGAATAGTTAGAGATATTAATGTTTACTTATGAGCCACTCAATCTAGTTCCGACGATGACAGTCCCACGTTGTTAATGATGCCGAGGCTGATCGGCACGTCGTATATCTGGACGTCGTGGTGCATCTTGGTAGTGAAGTGGTCCTGGCGACGATATGGGGCAGACAGACCTCGTAGGTAGCGTGACACGCCCCTTTATCGCGCCCTGTGTGGCAACTCGTACCGCTGTTGGAGTGGGGAGTTCTGCCTTGCTGTTTGCAGCAACTTGTGTTTAATATTTTGGAATCCCTGGCCGAGTGGCCTGGTTACTGATCGTTGTGTCAGAACCAGGGTTACATGGTTCATAACAATGGCATTGCCCGGTACAAGTTCCATTAGCGAAAGGCCTGATCACCATAGCGGAAGACGAGCGCCATAGTCACTGACATAAAGACGAAGGCGGTGTTCTCTTTACGGGGTTAACTAGTACTTATCCCCTTCCAGCTGGTTAGCATTAATTTATGTTCGTAAATATTAGAACCGGGAGGATGTGGGGTAACGCTAACATTTCCCCCTTTCCCTACCCCAGACACCGTTGTTCTACAGAACCACTTGGGAAGCGTAAGTTAACACCGCATTAAATATGTACGGCATGTTAGGAAGGTTGAGAACAGCAGTTAAAAGACGTGTAACTTCGCCTTTAGCAGGCAGCAAACGCCAATTTATAACTAGTAGAAAATATAAAAGTGATCAAAAATTTCAGCTTCAGTTTGACACTGTGAATTCTGCAACGCTTATTTTATAATTAAAAGGGGACATTTTCCCACATTAAGGCCACGATCTTTCATTTATTAAAATTTTTTTATCCAAATGCTTTGAAAAAATTTGAGTCTGTGTACAGTCATACAGTACACAATTTTGCCAGAGTTTTTTTTTTATTTAATAATGTACTGTTTGCTAGGAACAAATTATTTACCTTAATTTGAGCTTATTTTGACAAAAAAATATGTGATATTTCAGGGGCAAAAATCTAAAAATCCGTTCGGTGTATTGCAAACAGAAAACTTCAGATACAAACGACGATACGTAAGTGGTAAAACTGTAAGAATGAATTTTTGATGTATGTATTAATTCGCTTTAAAAAAATATTTTCGAAACCACTGCAAAACTAAAGAGCGAAACTTCAAACCCGTCTTATTTCATACTTAGAGCAACTGACTGTTGGTGCAAAGAATTTTGCCCCAACTTGCTTCAATGCCTTATGTGCACACCTGCAGCTGTGCTTCGTAGTCGTTGGCCGTCTGTATTTTTGCAGAGGCGTCGCTCATTTTACTGCGCCAATGAGAATAGGGTTACTGCGACACCACATTTTTGTAACTTACAGGCAGGACCCCAAGAAGCCGAGAACTGGAGACATCCAATCGCTAGCTATGAAGCAGATAAGCCATTGAAACAAGTTATGAGTATCTCGGCTTCTGCGCTAAGCCCACGTCCGATGTTCGGTTTCTTCCTACTTTGGGCAATACTTGTCGTGGCCACCATCAGGGTTGTACAACCCAGAAACCGAGATACTCATGACACTGGCCATGAAAGCCTATGATCAAGATTGAAACAAGCTGTTGCAGAGTTCTTTTTCAACAACATCCTGTGCCTTTATTCACAAACTCTAAAAAATTGTTTGCAAATTTGCCACACGTACGTATAGGAGCGCTAAGAAAGTAGGTGTGATAAAATAGTTTCCCAGACATCCATAGTAGCACTCATAAATGGGGTCACGATTTTGTCGCGAAAATATTTTTGTCCCACTTTGTTTCAGTGTCTTGCGTACACATCTGCATTTCTGCTTCATGGTTATCGGCAGTGTGTATGTACGCAGAGCCGTATCTCATTTTACTGAGCCAATTACAATAACGTTCCTGCAACACCACACGTCTGTGATTTGCCGGCAGAATACCTAGATTCGTGACAGTTAAAATATCCAATCCCTGACCACGAAGCAGAACTGCAGATGTCACGTAAGACACCGAAACAAAGTGAGGCAAAATTATTTTCGCGAAAAACATGCGTCTCTCTTCATGGTTATTAGCAGTATGTCTTTGCACAGACATGTTTCCCATTTGACTTCACCAATCAGAATAAGGTTACTGTGACTACGTACGTCTGTAATTTGCCAAGCCAAGCGAGAGTAAAATCATCCAATCACAGACGATTTAGCTGATCAGCAGACGTGCATATAACGCACTGAAACCACAAGTTACAAAAATCTTTTTGCCGT
Source organism: Medauroidea extradentata (assembly GCA_003012365.1). Lineage (NCBI taxonomy): Eukaryota > Metazoa > Arthropoda > Insecta > Phasmatodea > Phasmatidae > Medauroidea > Medauroidea extradentata. The sequence goes on from PNEQ01113753.1 coordinate 12,550, forward strand.
AAAATCCTTGTTCTATTTATAAACTTTTTTTTATAAAACAGTCAAATGTGTGCTTCAGTTACCAGACTTGTAACATCCGTAAAAGTTTGCATATTTACAATTTATGGTATCTGTCCCATACTGCGTTTCAGTTAATTACTTTCTACACTGAAAAAAAAAATGTACAGTTTCAGGTACCATACTTGTGTTAAAATACGGACAACAAAACAGTTTGGTTGTTGGTACTACTCTGGACAGTTCCTTCAACAATCTGATTTGTAGAAGTTACCATCTGGTTTGTAAAAGCAACAAGGCTCTTTGTTTCTTCTACAGAACATAATTGTTGAAGGAACTGTCCACAGTAGTGCCAACAACCAAACTGTTTTGTTGTCCCTATTTTAACAGAAGTATGGTACCTGCAACTGTACTCTTTTTTCAGGGTAAACATTTGAGGAAGGTTTTTTTTACAGTATACTGTCTCGCCTTGTGTCTTGCAGCATGAATTCTTGTGGGGGACTGAGTCTGGATGTACCACCGTCAACAAATTAAATCTTAAAACCCAGCTGTTCAGTCAATGAACCATCCCTTACGTACTATGTAAATGTATGCACGATAAATAGAGACAGTAAGATAACGTGAGTTCAACTACCAGTATGTTATAATCCACAGTCCTGTGTATAAGCCCAACTCAAGCAATGACTATTTGTTCACGAGCTGCTAGTCACTGGAACAGAAGACAATCAACGAATAGACGTGGCTTGAGTATTCATAGAACAGCGGATTCTAAAGTGTGAGTCATTGAACTTGCAAATTCTTCCTTTTACGAATTATGAAGTTGAATAATGACACCAGAATTTTTTCACATATTTAATTTGTCGAAACTGCTCCATCATGAAACTGTGAAAAACCAGTAGTTATATTTACGGACAGCTGATATTTGCGAAAAAAAGTTTCTGCAAAAACTTGTTTCAGTGTCTTACGCGCACCTATGTAATTTTGCTTCATTATTATTGGCAGCGTGTCTGTGGGAAGGCGTTCCCCATTCGACTGTAACCAATCAGAAATAGGTAACTGTGATACCACGCATCTGTGATTTGTATAACGTTAAGACACATAATTTTTAAAAACATCCAATAGCTGATACGCTGAAACAAACTGGCGCAGAATTGTTTTTACAAAAAAAAAAGGTATCCCTAGTAAACACTGAATATACAATTATTCCTTTGGACCTGAAAGAAAATCGCGCTTTCTTCTGCGCACAAGCTATAATTCTGGCAGTAGGACGTTCGTGTCACTTCCTCATCTGGCCATTTGACTCACTTAACACCTGCTGGACAGGGGCGTCATTTGGGGCTACAGGGGGGGGGGCAAATGCCCCCCCCCCCTGGATTTAGAATTTTATGTGTATAAATATATTTTTTGTATTTTTAAATGTAAATAATGCTAACTTAAGGACATAAAACTGAAGTTGTATTATTAAAGTATCTATTTTATACATGCTTAATTAATAAAAAAGATGCAACAAGGTCACTGTCGCCAGAAAATAAAATCTTGCCCCCCCCCCCCCCCTAGAAAAACCTGAAATGACGCCCCTGCTGCTGGAAGTTACTCAGCCAATAATAAAGAAGCAACCAAATGCAAATCCAATGACGTAATATCACTATCTCTGCGAGCAGCCAATGTGCTGTTGTAGTCTGATTAGGAGCACATGTATGCTTGGAGGCTAGCATTCTCGTCACTGGAAAATTCGATTTTTACCAGTCATTATTTATCCCAGTTAAGGGCGCCGTCTACCGCAATTTCCATCACCATTATTTTATTTTTTATTTGTACCGGATTTTTTCTTATTTTAGACACAAAACGTGAATAAATTTGGCTCTTATGAAATTTTTTTATCTCTCTTAGTTTTCGCGTGATTGCTTGTTGTCATATTTTGCATGTTTCCGTTTTAACGACTACACTAAAACCAACTGATAAAACAAACTAAAAAAAAAATCACAGTGGATAAAGACATTGCAGGCTACAATGACTTGCTCACAATATTAAAGAATAAAAATTATTTGTATTTAAAAAAAAACTTATAGAATTTTTAAAATATTTATTTTTAGTTTCAGAATTTTTTTAAAATTCAAATTATTTTTATTCTTTAATTTAATGAGCATGTCGTTGTAGTCTGTAATGTCTTTATCCACTGTGATTTTTTTTTAGTTTGGCATATTAGTTGGTTTTAGTGTAGTCGTTAAAACGGAAACACGCAAAATATGACTTGAACAAGCCATTACGCGAAAACTATGAGAGATAAAAATATTTCATAAGAGCCCAATTTCGTAACATTTTATGTCTAAAATAATAAAAAAAAAATATCTCGTACAAATAAAAAATTAAAAAATGGTGATGAAAATTGCTGTAGACCGCGCCCTTTGCAAGATAAATAAATCCACTCACCGCCATATAGTGATGAACACCATTATATCGGTAAAAATGCCCTCCAAACAACAGCTGGTCGTCAAGATACTGTTAGGGACATGCACATTTCGTGATATTATTTCTTCTACCATTTCATGGCAAATATACGTTTGCATCGATTGGTTTGAGTGTCTTATGTGCACATCTGTAGCTCTGGTTTATGGTCAGTGATTGGATGTGATCTTTGAAAGAATCTTGCAATAGTTCGTGTTACGAACATCAAAGTTTTTTGAACATACGCCGTTGCGTATGACTAGAGATAGTGAAATTTCGCGAATTCAATTCACGTTAGAATCAAATATCCTATACTTACTCAAGTCCCGACCATTTGTCCACTAGCTGCTACTCAGAGGAACAGCAGACAATGAACGAATAGACAGAGCTTGAGTATGGATAGGATATTTGATTCTAACGTGAATGTCATTGAATTCGCGAAATTTCACCATCTCTACGTATGACGCCCACAATGGCGTACGTAAAAAAAACTTTGATGTTCATTGTGATTGGATGTTTAAAATCTCACTTGTCTTGGGATTCTGCTGGCAAATCACAGGCGTATGGTGCCACAATAGTCTTACTATGATAGGTGCAGTCAAATGAGAGACTTGTCTGAACAAAGACACTCTGCCAATAACCATGAAGCCGATGTGCACGGAGACACTGAAATAGAGTGGCAAAATCGTGGGCCTTCCAATAACGAGTGTCGGTGTATTTTTACGTTACTGACGTTTAACCTGACCTAGAACGAATACGCGAAATAATCACGCCTCAACACGTTACGCGCCGAAATCAGCGGTGTCATTTCTGGTTTTTCTAGGGGAGTGGGGGCAAGATTTTGTTTTCCGGCGACAGTGACCTTGTTGCATATTTTTATTAATTAAGCATGTATAAATTAGATGCTTTAATAATAAAACTTCAGTTTTATGTGCTTAAGTTAGCATTATTTAAATTTAAAAATATAAAAAATATGCACTGTAAAAAACTTCCTAAAATGTTTAGGAAGTTATTATCCCAGACGCAGTACGGGGCAATTACCACGCTTCCGCCTTGTAAATATGCAAACTTTTACACATGTTACAATACAAGTCTGATAACTTCAGTATACATTTGACAGTTTCATAAAAAGGTTCAGGAGTGTTACCATGGATGTCTGGGAAACTATTCTACCATACCTACTTTCTTAGCGCTCCTATACACACATCTGGTAAATTTGCAAACTATTTTTTTAAGTGTATTTATACACGTAAAATTCTAAATCCAGGGGGGGGGGCAATGCCACCCCCCCCCCTGTGGCCCCAATTGACACCCCTGACTGAAACAAATTGTTACAAAACTCTTTCCGCCAAACATTACTAACCAGTGGATTCTATAACGTGGCCAAATAATTAGGCTAGTTTCTCAGGTGCCTATGTACAGGTATCACCTCACAGGACGGCTAGTAATAGTTGAGAATGTAAACGTGTTGTAAGCGAGAGAGCTTGGAGAATGGCGGCAACTGCAGGCGGTACAGTATATGCTGCTAGCAGCAGCTGTGTCACACGGCACACATTGCCAGCGACTATCCGTGTGCCGTACCTCTACATGCAAGGCAGGTTGTTAATGAGGTCTAGCTGTACGCCCAGCTCGCTTCGTAGCAACGCGCGCCGCAGGAGACTTATCTCATACACACGCACACACACTTGAGCTTCTGCCCGCCAGTATTAATACTCTCTCAACACTACCCCCACATTGCACGGCGGGATAATTCCTTACCACACACGCCACACATCTTAAAGACGACGTGTCGCTAGCAACCACTGCGATTTCTGCGAAGCGATTTCTGCGCTAGTTTGTTTCAGTGCCTCATTGTTAGGAACTGGAAAAGTTCGCCAATTCAATTACCTGCAGACTAGAATCCATTGTACTATGCAAGCCTCGTCTATTCGTTCATTGTCTGCTGTTCCACTGAGTAGCAGCTAGTGGACAAATAGTCGGGGCTTGAGTATGCATAGTACAATGGATTCTAATCTGCAGGTCATTGAATTCACGAAATGTTCCAGTCCATTCCCACTGTCACGTCTGCAGGTCTGCTTCGTGGTCAGTGATTGGCTGTTTGTAACTGTTACGTGTCTTAAGAGGAGTCTTCAACAGAAGCAGTGACTACAGCATTTAATTTTTGAATAGTATAAAGTAAAGACGAACGCATGCCTCTATTTTTGCACTTTACGAATTCAGGTAATATTTTCAGAGTTAGAACCGTCTAAAAAAAAAAAAAGTTTTTAGCAATTTTGAGAGGCCCGATAATCATGGTTCTAACAAGCGTGTTGAATTTGTGAAAACACAGAAGCATAGTTTCAAGTGTGTGTTCTTTTCGTAGATAAACATGATATGAATAAGTTAAGTGGTTTCTCATATAAAATAATACACGTGACACGCTGCAACGCCGTCCATGCGCTAGTCGAGGACTGCTCTTAACGTTTTACTGTAATTCACAGACGTGAGGTGTCGCAGAAACCTCGTCTTGATTGGTATGAGAAAAGTATTTCCACAGGTGCACGTAAGGCATTGCAACAAACTGGTGCAGCAATCTTTTCGCAGCATAAAGGCCCAATCGCACGATATCGCTGAATTAGGAAACAGCCAATGAGCATCTGTTGTCTACTTACGTACTCGGATATTCTTGGACAATAGTATACATGTCAGTGAATCTTAATAAATTTTCTAATCTCTAATATTATATATTAAGAGTGTAATCTTCATGAATTTGTGACATATACCATATTTATCTGGTACATGTATCTTTCATTTTTTCTTGTGCTTAATATTCCTCCAAAATTATTAAAATAAGTACCCTTATCATGTACAAGTTTTCAGAGTAATTACTACAAAGGTAAGGTAACTAGCAAGGCTTTTGTGCCAAATTTTATGAAAATCTAAATTTAATCTTGTAGCTCATGACAAGACGGGAAAAACTTCCTTGTTTTTTGATAAAAGTTTAAATACATCGCGATGAACAAAATAATTATATAAAACAATTACTTGCTCTACGTACGAAACTCTTTGTAGGACAGCCATTAACGTTCAAACTAAATATTATATTTCTGTTCATTCGCCAATTAATTTCCATTCACACTAAAGTTATTCATTTGAAAATAAGTTCGTGGTTACAAGTCGTCATAAAGAGGCGTTGATTTAAATACAGACTGCAATAGCGCAATATATGTATATATGTATGTACACACACACATCCAAACATAACCACATTAACTACCAACCACTAGCATTGCCTACATGTAAGCACTAAATAGCAGCACATTTTTCAGCTCTGTATCGCCCGGAAAATAAACAAGCTATGAATACTTTATTTTTGGAATTCACGTTACATCCGCGATTTGTTCTCGCATTGATGTCATAGGAATTTTGACGCAGACTGGCCGAACAATAGTTTTATTCGCGTCGCCGTCTGTCACTCTATTGTGTGGATCCAGCGTAAAATGTTTTTGAAGTAAAACCGGGCCGGGGGGGGGGAGAGGGGGAAATTTAATAACGTCAATCGTATATCACAATGTATTTTGAATAATGCGAGCGAGTACTTCGCCAAATTGACGTACGCGTTTGTTGTGATCTCATGCGCCACAATTAAGGGCGTTTCAGAGGATAAAAAAATCATAAATTTATATATGTACGAAACAGTGTTAGTTTTGTAGATGTTATATAGTAGTACATTTCCCTCGTTAAAAAATTATCTCTGCCAGTTTTCCCACAATGTCATTTTAAAGCCAAAATTGGCATTTATTTAGTTCATACACCTCCTGATAACCAATCAACATAATAAAACGAAATAATTCACAATTAAAGTACATGTCACTGTCTAGGGCTTTACGTGTGTAAAAACCTTTCAAACAATGTTTCGAATTTTTTTAAAAATTTATTTTTTTTGCTTCTTATTGAAATATTTTTCTAAATATCAAAATATATTGTATTGTGTTTTTATATACACAAGGCCCTAGCCAGTGACACGTACTTTCATTGTGAATTATTTCGTTTCATTATGTTGATTTGTTTTCGAGGTGTGTATGAACTAAGAATATACAAATTTTGACTTTGAAACGCCATTGTGGGAAAACTGACTGAGCTAATTGGTAGACCACGGCATATTTTGCGAGTTTACTGACTTGCGTAGTACACTCTAAAAAATATTTTGTAAATTTGCTACACGTGTGTATAGGAGCGCTAAGAAAGTAGGTATGGTAGGATTGTTTCCCAGACATCCATGGTAGCACTCCTAAACTTTGTCATAAAACAGTCAAATGTGTACTGAAGTTACCAGACTTGTATTGTTACATATGTAATATATTTACAAGGCGGAGGTTTGATAACCTTACCATATTGCGTTGAGGTTAATTACTTCCTAAACCATTTAGGACTCTTTTTTTACAATGTAACCTGCAAGAATATTTGTGTACTCGAGCAAACATTAGCTGCTCATTGGCTGTTCTCTGCCACGGTGATCTAAGACGATTGGACGTGCTTCCCTATTAATGTCTCACTGCCTTTCACGGGGTGTCAAAATACTCAAGGGCCTGTTACTAAAGCGTTATGAACTTACCATGCAGCGTGCGACAGAAATGAACGCGAATTTTTCCGTCTCAAGGAATTGTTCATCATAAACCCACTACGCCAGAAAACTGAATGCTCTTATATCATAGCCAAATAGTATTCCAGTACTTACATAGATTTTCACTACTATCAGAACTGACGCTGGGGACCGCGGTGGCTGAATGGGCTGACCATTCGCCTTCCACCAAGTCGATCCGGGTTCGATTCCCGGCCGGGGTCGGTCCCCGGATTCTCGCATGTGGGAATCGCGCCGAACGATGCCGTTGGTCGGCGGGTTTTCTCGGAGATCTCCCGTTCCCCCAGCCCCTTCATTCCGGCGCTGCTCCATACTCACATCGTGTCATCCCTCACCAGCGCTGAAGACCTCGATGTTGAGTGCTGACCAAAATCTCTTCACTCACTCGCTCTTCATAGCTGCATATGTTAACGTGATGCATTGCATTGACACAAAATGTTGCATAATTCTGTTCAACAACAATCACCGGCTCTGGTGACATGAAGAAATGTGATGGCAAACAAGATCCTCGTGATTCTGTACCATCTATAACCATACCATATTAAATTTACTCAAGTTATTTTTTTCCACCGCTATTGTAAACTGTGATGGTTAGAGATGATATATCGCAAAAATTTGTTGTGCTAACATACCCTAGAAATCGCAGCAGTTTCTTGCAGCACGTATGATCGAGTGTTACGCGTGTGACATAATGTATCGTTCTGCAGACCAATAACAAGCACCAATTCTTCAGTCGCGTCGCGTGGAGTGTTCCAAGGTGTGCGATGACCAGCAATGACTATACACAACACTGATTTGTCTGAGGAACCATTTGACTAGTATGGTCAGGAACACTCCACAGCCAGTAGCGTACAAGAGGCAAGGTACTTATAATATATACACCTTGGTCTCTGCAACAACACAACTGCTCAAAGTGTATAGTCGCTGCTAATACAGCACGCCTTGGAGCACAGCCTCGCTACGCCACTGCAATTATTACAATAACAGGATTCTTTGTTGGCTCCGTCAAATTGGGTAACACCTCAACATACAAGCGAAACTCAGTAATCTTCTGGTAAGTTGAACGTACGTTGAAATCCAACCGACAGTCAAGTTTTCCCGCGATAAACCATAATCTCTAGTGATTGTTAGGGACCCCCGTTATTCGCGAAAATAATTTTGCCCCACTTTGTTTCAGTGCCTTACGTGCACATCTGCAGTTCTGCTTCGTGGTCAGTGATTGGATATTTTAACTGTCACGAGTTTTGGCATTATACTGGCAAGTCACAGCCGTGTGGTGTTGCAGGAACGTTATTGTAATTGGCTCAGTCAAATGATATACGTCATTTCACAAATACAAGCTGCCAATAACCACGAAGTAGAACTGCAGATGTGCACGTAAGGCACTAAAACAAAGTGGTGCAGAATTTTTTTCGCGAAAAACAGGGGTTCCTAGTGATTATTAATATAAAAATCTTCATTAAATACATATTGAAGTTCTTGTACTGTATATTAATAAATATAACATAAAAATTTACACATTTTTCTCGTGAACGGAAAGTATGTAGTACTCATTTAGACCTTGCTAATAAACGAACAGAATAGTGTATATATATATATATATATATATATATATATATATATATATATATATATATATATATATATCAGGAACATGCTACAGCCATATATATCTCAATTTCAGCGCTACAAATTCGAGAAAAGAATCAGAGCGATTATAATGTTTACTGAAATATAATCCGTGCTGAAAATGTACACTGCACATTGTTTTAATGAAACTCAACATTGCGCAAAATTTACAGCTATTTTTATACAGCTGAGTTTCGTATTTGAACGAATGCCAGTAAATTATTAGCTACATCAGAGATGTGTGTAATGACAGGCAATAAACTCCCACACCAGACTAAATTACTTTTTTTTTTCCGGGAAACGAAAAAATTTCCCGTATTTTACGACAGGTAAACAAACACAGCAACATCCAGCTGAAAACCCGTATACAAAAGTGAAATATTTACATAAATATCAACTCAAATCGTACGTATTAGTTTTTCATCCATCAGTTTGTGTTATGCTTGTATTGGCGTTGTAAAGAGACAGAGATAAGCGAAGCTGCCTTTATCATTCAAAACCTATGTCTCTGATGCGATATTCCGTTATTTTCTGTATATTTAATTAGTACCAAATTTAATCAACCATAAATATATCAAACGATTTTTCAGTAATGAAAACCTTTAGAGCGTAATTAGCTGTAAGACAAAACTTAACAGGCCTCAGATTTATGGGAATAAAAAAAGTCAGAAAAAATTCTTTATCTAATGTTTTAGTTAATTATTAAAATGAAATAAAATACAATACAAAATAATAATCTGACACATAAATGTACCCCTCCTGGCCCCTTCATAATAACGACAATACGTGAAATATTCTGTTACTGTGCACATAGATTGTGCAGCATTTCGTACAGATAGGAATGCATGACGCAACTCCACATTAATTACTTTTAAGGTGTCATACTTGTTTATATGTCGTCTGCTTAAAACTGTTATTATACTTCCGCCGTAGTAATTAGTCTTTTCAGCCCAGTAAGAGAAATCGGACTGAGTGTGAAGGCAATGATTTAAAGCAAAAAGTACCGTGATAATTGTTCGGCTTTAAGAGATATTTTGTAAGTAAATATTGTATTCCGCGAAAACCTATTTGACGTCATTTACAAAAATTCTGCACTAAATTGTATTTGTTTTTATGTAATAATAGTTATAAATCATAAAATCACTTCGACGTTAAGATATATAGGGGACTTTTGAAAACAAATTTTACCTCCTGTCTAATAATTTTCTAAACTTCTAAAAATCCTCAAATAACTTTTAAGTACGTATAAGCATTATTAGGACGCACCAAAATATTGACAACTCATAGGGTTCGGAGGGTTAATCTTACGTCTTTTCACCCCTTTGACGGTTTAATTTCGAAAAATTATTTAGTAACTTTTATAACTTTGCACCTATCTCATCGAAGTAAAAGTTGCGTGATCTTACTGGGTTGAGTTACGTTGATTACTCGTTGAAAAATATTTTACCGATTTTAACTTCATTAAGGAAAGAATTTTTAAAATCCCGCAATAGTTTTTTTAGACATTTACGTATGCATCATTATAAAGTAAAAAGCAAAACGATATCTTGGAGGGTTCGACAGCTGTCGGTAATTAATGAAAAACATGTTTAATCTTGTCACACTATTAGGGGTAGAATTTCGAAACATCTACAAAATAATTTTTCTTATGTTTATTGCTGTTCCATTGGATTAACAACCACCAAGATAACTATTTTCGTAAGAAATATATTAACCATTAATTTAAAATACCGTAAAATGGGGTGATTAGAAACACTGGGGTGAATAGAAACACAATTAGAAATAAATTCCTAGCTGACACCTTCTGCTTTAAAAAATTATAAATAGGGCCTACTATAAAACTATTGTCGTTAAACTGTTTTAACTTGCCTACCTAAAAACATAACTTTTAAAACAGAATTAATACTGAAAACTTAGCTTTAAAATTGTGTTTCTATTCACTCCAGTGTTTCTAATCACCCCGATGTATGCTACATTTCACCCCTTTTCATCATTTTTCGTATACTTAGATGTCAAATTAAAAACAAATCGTGGAATTATTTTTCAGGTACCGTTTTTAAGTAAGCACATTTTAAAGCAAAGAATAAGTTCGTAGTTAAAAGCTGAAGTGGTTCTGTGTACATCGGATTTTTTTTGTCTTATTTTACCTCTTTGTGTTAGAATTCAGGGAAAAAACCTGAAATGGCATTCTCGTTATTTAACGTTAGAATCATCCTGGAAAAAGAGCACTTTGATATCTCGACTGGTTTGGTGGATTTAGATCAATAATCTTAAATAAATGTTACGTCTTTTAATCCCCTAAATTTTTAGATTTCGAAAAATCTTGCAATCACGTCTTAGACATTTATGTAACCAATCGAAGTTAAAATGACGATGATAGTACTTTGGCTTTGATTTGTATAGACGAGTCACAAAGAAAACCAGAAATTTTAATCGACAAAATTTTGTTTTATATTTGCACCAGATAGTTTGACTCGTAAATGTCAAAATTTGCTTATTACGGTTTTATGTACGTCACTAAGACCAACTGTCATGCCAACTTGGAAAAAAAAAAAGCCCAGTGAATAGCAGTGTTGTAGGCTACAAGTTGACACATATATAATTAAAAAATAAAATATTAATATATTTTTTTAAAAGATGTGGAATTTTTTAAATTTTCATTTCAAATTTTAGTATATTTATTTAAATATAAAAATACTTGCTTTTTAGTTTTGTAAATGTTAACTTGTAGCCTGCAACATCGGTATTCGCTGAGAATTTTTTTTTTCAGTTTGGTTTGTCAGTTGGTTTTAGTGTCAAACATGATACCGTAACACGCTAATAGGCCAATCTCGGATTTGTACAGTCGTCGAGAAATACAGCTCACCTTGCAACACATTCACGCCACGCCGCTGGTCCTGAGCTAAATGTCCTTCATTGTCGATACAATATTGAAAGGGTTAGTATTGTTGTCTTTTACTTACTGGAAATGCTAGTTGTGAACATTAGATAATTATTTGTGTCTATTTTTCATGTATTATAAATAGGGCCACGATTTTGTCGCGAAAAGATTTTTGCCCCACTTTGTTTCAGTGTCTGTCGCGCACATCGGCAACTCTGCTTCATGATTACTGGCAGCGTGTCTTTGTTCAGACACGTTGCGCATTTGACTGTGCCAATCAGAATAAAATTATTGTGACTCCGTACGTCTGTAATTTGCCAAGGCGAGTGAGAGTAAAATCATCCAATCACAGACGATGTAGCGGAGCTGCAGGTGTGCACATGAAGCATTGAAGCAAAATGTTGCAAAAATCTTTTCGCTGTAAAATCGTGGCTCTAATTATAAAGTTATAGGAAAAATGTTTAGCTGTTGTTACGTTACAGCCTAGTACTTCTTCCTGAATAACAACGTAAAACGTAGCGCTAAAGTAATCCTCTGTCGTCATTCCATAGTTACGGTACTCATCTTAATATATAAAATGAAGTGTCCTGACACACTCACTCACTCACTCATCAACGCACAGCCCAAACCGCTGGACCTAGTACCATGACATTTTGAGGGAAGCTTTCACTTGCCCCGTAGGCACCCACTAAGAAAGGATTTTTCGAAATTCGATAATCAAGGGGGTAAAAATGAGTGAAATCTGTTTTACAAGAGTCCTTGATATCTCATTAACCGGGAATGCTATCATAAATTTCTTAACTTCGTAATATTGCCCAAAGAAATGCATATTCGCAAATTTTTCGATTTTGCGAAATTCGAAAATGAAGGGGGTGAAAAGTCGTAAAATGTGTCTTTCATTAATCCGTGATTTCTCCTAAACCATTTCAGATAGTGAGGTGATTTTTTTTAAAATGATGCTTAAGTAAATATCTAAAAAGTATTTTTACAATTTTTCGAAATTCGTCCTTTAAAGCTCTTAAAAAAATAATACGTGTTTTTTTAATTAATTCCACATATATCCTAAACCAGTGGAAATATCGAAATGGTATTTGCTTTAAAATAAATCTTACGTAAATATCAAGAAAAGTAATTTCAGGATTTTTCGAAATTCGTCCTTGAAAGCTGTTAAAAAATATAATGTGATTTCAAATAATCATCTGTACCGCTTATACCCGTTGAGATATCGAGATGATTTTTTGATAAGAATGAAGCTTATGTATATATCTACAAATCAAATTCAGGTTCTTATGAAATTCGAAAATTAAGTAGGTGAAAAGCAGTAAAATGATAGTGTCTCCCGAAAAAAGAGAATGATCACGGAGAAATAATTCAACAGTCGTTTCTTTTTGCCAACCTACTCATAAATAAAACGTCTTTGGACTGTAGCCTGTACCAAATACCCTAGTATATAGTGTATTTGCCTGTACTTAGAGCATAGATAACTAGAGATAGTTTTGGTGCCTTAGTTGTGAAACCGACATCTAGCGATAGGTAAAATAACCAAAAACAGCTACAAAATAATTAATGTTGCGACATCCATTTGTAAAGACCTTGAAAATGAGATATATAGACTACTGAATCTTTTACAATCAATACACAACAGATTAATTTTTATGCAGTCTTTAAATTACTGGAAAACGAAAATGCTGAGACAATGTAAACAGAACATGTAAACAAACTCTCATTTTACACGAAAATGAATGAGAATCGATGGATGCTTGTAATATGAGACAGCGAATCATTCTGCATATGCTTCTTTAAATGTGAGTGATATTTAAATACAATATGCTCACCGCTATGTAGTAATAAGTAAGAAACTTGTTTCGCTCGGTGCCCATCAACACCTGATTATATCTAGGAATCACTTCACAGCATGGAAAGGGATAGGCAGTCAGCTCTCTAGTTGTTATCTATGCTCTAAGTGCCTGTACACACGAAAGAATTATCACCAAATATTGTACAAGGATAATATAGGTAACTCATAAGAAAAACACGAGACGTTTTATTTGGTTGCAGCACACGCCGACAGGAGCGCTGTTCCTTCTGCCGTAGTACATTGCTCTATGGGTGGTTCAAGGTTGGCTCAAGGTTTATATATATTCTTCTATGACCCTGATATGTATAAATTGAAATGTTATCGTGATTTTAGAATATAGACATACTTTGTTTGATATTATTTTCATAAGTTAACATTTAAAAAATTAATAAACACTTTCTGATAACATTAACCTACGAGAAATTCAGTCTGTAAATTTATAAACACCATAGAAAATAGAGACATACAAATGTGGCATTTGCTGGTGTTTCCAGCACAAACCGTCGGTATCACGTTGTTTGTTATTTATCACGGCCAGCCTTTAAGCATTCACTCAGGTATTGTATAAAGTTTGTGATGTGGGAGGGGTGTGGTTACGGGTTCGTATCCCGTGCAAATACTTTGCTATTGGAATTACTATGACATCATACGAGCATATTGCGCGCGCTCTTTACACTGAGCTAAGACAATTTGTAGTTCACTGTTATTGAGTACGCTAGCTGTTAAATACCTTAATCACATATTTAATCCACAGTTACTGTTTACATTACATAATTTCACGCGGGTAAAGCCTCAGCCGGCCAGCTAATATATATATATATATATATATATATATATATATATATATATATATATATATATATATATATATATATATATATATATATATATATGTATGTATATATATGTGTGTGTGTGTGTGTGTGTGTGTGAGCGTGAGCACGCGGGCGCCTTAATTTTAATCCAAGCTAGGAAACAAATACTTTACAGGAATTAATAGTATAATAAATTGACGATGCTGTGATCCGGATTAAATCCCTAATCAATTCTTCCGTGTAAGGTTTTGCTCCAAGAAGATAGGTGCTCTTGATATATTGAAGTGGGAGCTCTAATAAAGAGGACGAACTCTCAAAATTCTTCCTGGAATCTTATTTAGTAAGCTGAGCCCGAATTTAATCAAAGAAGTGTATGGCGGAACTACGTGAGAGAACTTTTGAAACGCTTTCCTGGGGCATTTGACGACTGAAATCACTGACATTCGTGTTCATTTTATTGTAGAATGTAGCAAATGTCCTAGGAAAAAGTTTAACCCATAACCTTACAAGTTGTGATTTAAGATATGTTTGTCTTAGTTTCAGTGAATATTCAATAAATAACTTATTACGAGAAATTAAGCGAGTTGAATATGTAAAAACAATACAATGTATTTGTTACGAACACATAATTTATAGAATGAATGGGTTATTGGGCATAAGTCAAAGTTGGCAAATAACTTTGCTGTGGGATGATCAATTCAAACACAAAAATAGAAACCCAGGGTAATTCAATGCAGAGCTGCCAACCTCCAACCACACTTATCAGTAATGGCAGTTAAATGAAAATAAAACGCGTAAATCAGGCGCGGTAAACTTGTTTCCAAAACCTAAGAAACACACAAAACTTTACCAATACAGTATGCGTTAAATAACCAAATATCTATGTGCTTATTATGTGCATAAGAAGAACCACTGAAACAATATATATTTATATATACTGCATTACTGCAAAAAAAATTTGCAGCCATATTTTCAGAATCTGGTAGCATGATTCTACACAAATTTCAGAATAATCTATTGCTGACGGTAAACAATGTTAAACTAAAAATCTACATAATTTTAGGCAATTTTAAAGTAGCCTGTGAAAGTCAGATCAGGTTTATTAGTTCATATGACAAGGATGCTCAATTACTAGTGGTAGGCCTAAGGTAAATTCCACTGCCGGTATTAATTAATATATTATGAACGAGTTTGCAAGGGAAAATTCATATTTATGACCCCTTAGTGATATAAATGCAACTAGTAGCAGAAATTGTCCCTTGCCAAACTAGTAACATTGAGCTTGTTAACCTGTAGTAGAAGTGACTTACCATAGGTTAGCAAGATTGTGAATGAATTCATACAAATAGTTCGGTTCACTTAGGCCTTCTGGGTACATGCGTATTTCACACTGATTTGAATTACTTTGTAACTAACTATAACCGCACAGCATTTGTTACACTCGTTTTTTCACGTGTTACAAAACCCACCACGTACGATTGAAAAATCACACACATATTCATTACAAAACGAGCGGCGGTCGGCTACATTCGAAGAAGTTACACATGGTCAATCTTTCTGAAAGCCGGGTCGAAAATGCTGAATAAGTCGGTGGATTTATTTATTACGCTCCACTTCTTTTCACCACACGTTTCATCTTTACAAACGTCACGAAATAACATATAATTTCCTTTAACCAAAATATTCACACCAACGCATCCATCTTCATTCGCAAGACAAAAACCATAGAAAAAATAAAGTGTTACAAAAACGAAAAATAATACAAGCTAGCCAAACTAACGTACTAAAATTATCGTGCCACATATAGACTACGAACTAGTACCGTAGTTTAAGTAAATGTACTAGTTTTATCTTAAAACAGGCAAAGGTCCATACCATAATTATGTTAAAACAAATAAATGCTACCGAGAAGTATATAGCAATCACTCAAAAACGCGATTTTTATTGTTACGATGCAAAGTCCTGTTTCCGTAATAAACTAGAGATCATCCGTAATACTTGGCATCTCTATAGGTACTCTTCAACCACAGGACGCGCAATGATTATCATAATTTTATTTAGCCTATATCATTAGCCCGATAAAACAGACCAGCGAAATAGACAAACAAAACCCAATACGATAAATATATTTAATATTGCAAGTAATAATGTAAACATTGAAAGTCGGAATTAGGAGACCAATATTACACTTGAAAATAGTAAATAAGTTAGACGGCCTGAAATGCATCTTAAATTTAGCTATCGCGTTTACGACTCCGTTGTTTTTAAAAATTATTTTTTATTATTTTTATATAAATTTTTTAAATTTAAAACTTACATTTTCAACACGATACCTGTATATATATTTTTTTGGTACTAGTTTTCCTTGTTCGGAATGTCCTGTGTGCCTTACAAGACCTTGCATTGAATGAGTGTTTCAGAACTTTTGCGACCTTCGTTGTAAAGTGTTGTCTAACAGTTTTTGTTCGTGTCATAAATTACGTATCACAGCAATAGCAAGTTGCGTTTTAGTTCAAAGAGTATAATGTATACAGGATGTCCTGAAACAAATGCATTGCAAGCACACTACGCGAATCCCGGTCTTTATTGGTGTTTGGACCAATATTTTCTATGCGTAGCATGTGTGTAAGTTTGAATCTTAGAGTAACTATAGGGTAGAGGGAGTATCCTCTATACAGCTGCATACGAAATTGTGTGTTCAACATGTGTCAAATGAATTTAGTGAAATATGCGCGGGAGATTTGAAATAACATCGAGAGAAAAGATAATAATTGCTTAGTAATCACAACCACGTTACGTTATTTTGGTACCATATGAACATACGAACTAAGGAGATCATACTACCATATTATCGCATAGTATAATTGCGTATAAATTTCAGAACGACAAATGTAAACAATGTTTGCCACGTTACTGTTTTCCTTAACCCAGCTGTTTTTAGAAAAAAGTAAATATTAGCTACGTACTTAGTACTATAAGGTTTTGAACCGAGATCTTGGTGACACCGCATGACTAAATATATATTCTGGAAGGTACGCTTTGAGTTTCAAACAACATGACTGCATTTTAACGCCGAGAAAACATAAATAAACGACACCAAACTCTCGAGACCATGTTGGACACACATTTGTGACGTCATGCTCCCTCTACTATATATTACCTCTATGGTTTGAATAATGCTGTATTTGTCTTTCCATTTTTCTGTACTCTATATGGATGTCGAACGGGAGTGTTTTGTTGTTTTGTTCATGTTGGTGTGTGTTAAAAAAAGATGGTGTGATATCCAATTAAGATGTAGTTTTTTTATATGAGATTTTTTTTGCAGTGATTTCTGCTTTTAAGTAACCACACTCTCGACTGAAGAGAATTTCACAGAACAATTGGAGATGAATTTGTTAGTGACGAAATGTTGTACGACGACATTTTACGTGCACCATGTGGCAACCCTGTACGGAGAAAGTTTCCTCTTGCACTCAACGCCCAGGTTTTATTTTGTGCGTGTTCATAGCCGTCTTTAGTAGAAGGCCGCGGACTTATATCTGGCAACACTGCCAGGAAGGGTCATTTTAACACTTCTTTTAGCTCTCCATGGACAATGACTCTACCTGATTTGTTATTGTGCCGTACATACCGGCGAATCAGGAGATGCCGTTGCCGTTAGCAAAGAAGTGATAAAATGACCCTTCCTTGCAGGGTTGCCAGATCTAAGGCCGCTGCCTTCTACTTAAGACGGCTATGTCATGTTACGTCAAGTAAACATAATAAGTTTAGACTGCTGAGGATTCTAACCTGCACCTATAATTTACATGTCAGAATAGTAGTAATTGGATAGAAAATATATCTGTGGAGTCAAAAAGAGGGGAATAACTGAAATGCTACGTTGCCACACTGTGCACACAAATTGTCAACGTGCAACATTTTGCAACAAACATTTTCGTCTCCAGTTTAGTCTAGGAATCGCTTGATGTGCTCATTATGTGTTTGTTTATGAACCACCTGTCTATAGTGGCACCATCAATCATAATGGTCTTTGTTGCTATGTGTGGAACACTATCTTCAACAAAACAGACTATACCACACGGGGCAGTGTTCGGTGTTCCACGAAGCACCATATCTTCACTGTTAACACCATCTTCGTCCATAAATATTAATTGAATCAATCACTAGTTTGTGTAGTTAAAAGGCCGTTCCATTGTTTCAGGCGCATGTATGCAACCCGCATTAACCACATATAAAGCAAGGCTAGTATTATTATCGCTGTAGCAATAAGAGCATTACACGTATAAATATTATGTTCGCGTTTTATAAAAGCAACACCAGTTTTTATTTTCGCTGCGTTCGCCCAAATCAAGTATAAAGATTGTTTGAATACAAATATTACAATACGTTTATTTTTTATCACGTTGAATATGTAACCGTTTGCTGCAATTGAATTTGCAGAACGCAGCTCGAATGAGAAGGGTTGCATCTTTTACTGAATGCTAATACACTTTCTATAAGTACGTGTAATACTTGTAACACTTCTGTACGTACGTGTAATACTCTTATCGCTACAGCGATAGTAAATTTAACCTATGTTCATAAGGGAAGGCGCCTGAAACACTGCAACGGCCTCTTCAGCCTAGAGAAATACTTCCAAAAAAAAAAAAAAAAAAAAAACTTTATCGCAAAATATTATACTTCATTTATTTACGGTTATATCAATATAAAGAAACGTCTCGATCCTATTACTGGTTGTGGAGATATTGGGATGAATTAAATCATTTAATATTATAGTTGTCAGAAGTGGTGATTTATCGCAAGTAAAGTTGACCGTTTGCTAGGATTTAGTGAAATATATTTAGAGATTGTAGTATATCGCGAAAATGTTTTGTGCCGAAGACAACCTTGAAAAAACCGCAGTTTCTTGTGGCAAGTACGATTGGGGGATATACGTCTGACACAACGTAGCTGTCTGCAGGCCAATAATAGGCAAAAAATATTACAACAGCGGGATTCTCATTGGCTCAGTCGACTAGCGTAACAGCTCCACGTACAAGCGAAAGCCAGTAATCTCCTGGTAACGTGAATGTAATATGGTGTGGTACGCCTGTGATTTGTCGGTGAACAGCTTACACCGTGGCACAAACCATCGACCAATCATACAAGTGCAAGACGCTACACGGAGTTGGAAAATAC
Organism: Medauroidea extradentata; assembly: GCA_003012365.1. Taxonomy (NCBI): domain Eukaryota; kingdom Metazoa; phylum Arthropoda; class Insecta; order Phasmatodea; family Phasmatidae; genus Medauroidea; species Medauroidea extradentata. The sequence continues at coordinate 31,971 of PNEQ01113753.1, forward strand.
GCTGGGAGAAAATATTCTCGCGGTTTTCCACCGCCTCTAATCGTTGTACGTAAGTGTATAACTTTATGTTATGTGATTAACATGACTTGTCCAATAAATTTGTGTCATTATATACGGAAAAAATCAATAGGTTGCAATAAAACAAACAACAAAAATATCTGCGTTCTAAAACAAAAAAAAAAAAAAAAGTAGTGGGTTACTCAACAGTTCCAGGGGAAAGAGTTAGAAGATCTGGGAATATGCTAATCTAGTATTGACCTATCAGCTGGGAAAAATTTAGCTTTACTCTAATTATTCCCAAAATTCGATGTTTTATAGCCGTCATTGGTTGGTGGCGAATGACTACTACAGAGGAACAGTAGCGCATGCACGTCTCTGAACCTTCAAAATGTATCACATGTATTTGTACACACACATATATATTATATATATATATATGATAATTTTTAAAGGTTATATTGAAGGATATTTATGTATGATAATCTTAAGGTTATAATGAGGGTTTTATATATATATATATATATATATATATATATATATATATATATATATATATATATATATATATATATATATATATATATATATATATATATATATGTGTGTGTGTGTGTGTTCGTGTACGAGTAATTATATATAATTACTGGTACACGAACACATAACCTTAGATATAACAATATAATATAGAACAAGATAACCTTAAAATTATCATATATATATATATATATGTGATAATTTTAAGGTTATATTAAAGGATATACATGTGCATGTATATATATATATATATATATATATATATATATATATATATATATATATATACACACATACACTCACACACATTTATATATGATGTTATTGAACACATCACAAGTATGTTCGCAGGATTGCCTATGCTCTAGGCAGTGTATGTCTGCGCGAATATTAAAGTGTGTTTTGAGCATAAACGGTATGTCCTAGACAGTTGCAACAAGCGGACTTTTTTTGTTTCACAGGTCTCATTTCTCAATAAACCATCTTCAAATGTTCGAAAGTCCTGACGGTAAAAAGTTGTATACAATTAGAGTGTAGCCCCCCTTATTATTTTCATAAGGGTGAAAATGTATCAAGTTGTATTTTATGTTGGTTTGAAGGCCCCAACAGTATTAAGCAATGCTGAAAATATTATTTTTATGCCATTTAGTTTCCTATAATTTGGGGAAATACGATTATAAATTTAGATATTTAGAGTCTCATTATTCCGTTAAAATTAAATGTGGGTGTAAAGTACAAATATAACTTCCGCTTGTTTTTGTGATGTGTTCAGCATACAAACGATGGTGGACATTCACTGTAAACAACAAATACGATACTGTTAAAGTCGCATATCAGTTTGTTGCTAGTATTCTGCGTACATATTGTAGCAGTAGAGAAACATTGAAAAATACAAATAATAATACAATATCGGTATCAATGTTGTTTCTCTAAAGCATGCCATTTCCCAAATGAATCCTGACGGTAAAAATGTTGTATACAATTACAGGGTAGCTACCCCTATTTTTTCATAAAGGTCAAAAAGCATCACGTTCTATTTGTATGTTGGTTTGAAGGTCCCAACAATATTAAGCAATGGTGAATACATTGTTTTTTACGTCAATTAGTTTCCGATAATTTGAGTAAATACGATTAAAAATTGTATTATTCAGAGTCTTATTACTCCCTGAAAATTTAGTTTAGGCGAAAAGTGTAAAATACTATTTCTACTTGATATTTAATACGGAATCACTTGCCGGAATTTTTTCGGTGTTGTTCAACAATGATGTGTGTGTGATAACTTTTGAAGGTATTACTGAAGGATATATTTGAAGGTTATATATATATATAGGACAGTTTTAAGGTTATAGTGAAGTGTATGTA
>PNEQ01113753.1:33966-52789 GCA_003012365.1 Medauroidea extradentata
TATATATATATATATATATATATATATATATATATATATATATATATATATATATATGATAATTTTGAAGGTCATATTGAAGTATTACATTGTTGCGTTTGTGTTGCTGCAATCAATTAGGAATATTCATATTCACGTTCACCTGGAAGTAACGCCGTTTTACTCGCGGTGACCGACAAGTTAGACCACTCACCTTCCACCTGGACGTCACGGGTTCGATCCACAGCGGATACGGTCACGGATTGTTCACATGTGGAAACGTGACGGGTGCTGCCGTTTGGCCGGTCAGTTTTCTCGGCGTTCTCCCGTATCCTACTACTTTTCCATTCCGTCATTTCACCATCTGTTCTTCGGGTCAGGTACTTTCACTCATGTAGTCTGCGTCACGTAATTTATATTTTTATTATTATTTTTTATTGCAGTACTAACGATTAGCGACGTGACGTGGTTGTGTTGCAATGTAGGCTGAACTTTCCGACATCTGTACAAATTCATGAGTTGGCTAGCTTTAGTGGCGAGACACTAGTGTGATGCCACTTCTAATAGGCCACTCTCGGATTTGTATAGTCGTCACGCAACACAGCTTACCTCGCAACACACCCACGCCATGCAACTGCTGACGACTATCATGAGAACAAGTTTCTACATGAAAATACTTTTAATTTTGATAACCTGCACATTTTGATAGCTAGCTGAGTATGTTTGTGCATAAATCATTTGCGATAGAGGAAAACAAAGCTTATTATCAAAACAGCTGTAAAAAGAAATGCCACAATTAATTCTTTAAAAAATGGGACTCTAAAATTCTTTAAAAAAAAATGGGACTCTAAAGAGGTGGCGTCACCTCTTTTATTAACAATAATCATTTCAGTTTAAAAATAAAGGATATAACGGATAAACGGCAATATTTCCTTATAGAAACATTTAATTGTACTGTTAGGTGCGTACTATAGGATGAAATCGGTACTGGGATTTATTTAGTGTTTATTAATTGGTGAGAGAAAACGTTTATCTTATAATTTTAATTAGCTTAATTATTTCATAGTTACACTCTAATTTTTCGAATACAATGTACGTAATGGAAAGTAAAGTAATAAGCTGCGTCCATATTGAAATAGGTTCAATTAAATCTTGTAAAAATTTTAATAAGGAAGGAATTAAGAAAAAGTCATCAAACTAAGTGACAAGGGCTTTTAAGGCCATGATATTTTATTTATTTCAAACAATTGCAAATAACTTGAACGTTATTTAACCAAATGCTTCGAATTGAACAAATTTGAGACTGTGTACAGTAATACGATAGACACTCTTGCCAGAGCGTTTTTTTAAAATAATGTACCGTTTGTTAGCAAAAAAATTATTTTGCTTCATTTTGGCTTATTTTGACAACAAAATATGTGCTATTTCAGGGGCCAAAACCTAAAAATCGGTTTGGTGTATTGCAACAGAAAAATTCAGCCACAAACTATGATATATAAGTGTTAAAACAGCCAGGATGAATTTTTAATATATGTATTAATTTGCGTTAAAATTTTTTTTTTCAATCACTGCTAAACTAAAGAGAAAGGCCTTAAATGAGATGGACTATACACAACATGACCCTGCCCGTGGCGGGCAGGTAACAGTCATCTGTCGCGTGCAGTGAAATTACTCTGCCGTTCCTGAAGGTCTCGTATCTGCACGACAGCCAGACAGAATGCCTGCACGCCAGTTTGGGACCGTGTGGCACTTGATTAGCATGCCACTGTCGACCTTGTCACTCCTGAATTTAGTACTCATTAGAGGAAGTGGGACATATGCCGTGTGTACTAGATCATGCAAGGAGCAAGCTTTCAAAACACACACGTCCACAAAAACCCGAAAATGAGTTCAACATATTTTTTATAGAAGATTGGTGAGTTACACAGGAAAATGTAGGCAGATTTATTCAGAAGATTACATGCCCGTTGTACAAACCACGTGAAAATTACGTTTCAATTTAAAACCAGACCTGTCCAACCCCTTTATAATTGAAATGTGAAAATTCTAAAAGTGCCAAAAAATGTTTTCGGGTAAAAAGGAAAAAAAAAAAAAAAAAAAAAAAAAAACAGCGATTTAAGAGTATGCAAACATATGATGGACATGCAATGTTTCAACTATCATAAAAACTATTACGACAGTTAGTGGGACTTAACTCTTACAGTAGAACATATGCACCGGTACATAGTTCATTTTGATGTAACTAACTAAATTCAGTGTCTTTTGGCACTTAGATAATTTAGAATCTACAATTGTACATTCGTAACAAGAGCACAACAGCTGCAATCTCTTCGAAAGTTTAGAGTTACGGACTGTTGCATCCGACATGTTAGTACATTTTAAGATAGATGTGTTCATAATATTATTTTAAAATTAGATATGACCTTTTTTAACTTAATAACGAAGTGAATATGATGTAAATATATTTAATAATAATGCTATATTTCGTTCTCGTTAGCATCCCAACATATCAGTTTTTCGCTTCCCTGAAAAAGTGTATGAAATGTACAGGTCTGGTTTGAAATTTTGCTCCTAAAGTGGTAACAGACTGGGGTATATACGTATATGTGGAGCACATATGCCGTCAAGGAACAATCAGAGATAAAGTGAGCGCTTCCAAACTCCTTGTAGCTATGCATAGAGCTTGGACTGATGGAAGTTAATTCGAAAAATTATCTACGTACTTGTGTGATTATTGTTTGAGGCGGCCGCCTACCCCACGCTTCAAACACGTTGCGGTGTGTTCATAAACAGGTTTTTTTCTACGGAAATATTCCACGTGTGCCCATTGTGCCAACGTACGGAAAGAAAACAAACTTCAGACAAGGTCGGAACCTCGTCGTTAAGACGCCACACTCATTAAAAACACAGTTTCTAAGCCCTCCAACATGGCTTCCGTACTTCAAAATGTACTAACCGGATGTATGTGAAACTCAGATTGACACCTGCACTGAACTTAGTTGCAGACTTTCCACCAATATAAGTATATGTTCACCGCTTCGTGTCCCATAGTAAAAACCGTTCGGAGGGAAGCTTGCACGCTAGTTCAGCGCTTGGTTTGTTGAGGCGACGCGGCATTTGAAGCGCGCTTCAAGGTCGACCTTACTGCTCCGTCGCTTTTGAGCCCATCAAGCGCGGGTAGGGCGACGACCTTAAGAATAGAATATTTGAAATACGTTACATGAGTAAATACCTACTTCAGATCAGGGACGGAGTTAGACTTTCCTTCGCCCGTGACAAGAATTGTGATTTGCTCCCCTCCCTCCCCCCTTTTTTCCCATCAGTCCAATCAACCCAACAGTAATAAATAGAGACGGGAAATATTCGCGGGTTCTCTGACATGTAGCCCAGCCTCTATGAAAATACGTGTACTAGAGCCGACATCAGCAGTTCATTTACTGCTCTCTATTATAGTGCTACCACGCCATTGGGCTGACATTTAGTTTCTTCTTTATTATTTACCCAGTTCCCTCCAGGAAGTCGCAACACTGGCAAGGTCCAATCAGGAAAGTGATTCGAACTAACAGTGGTTTAAATTACAGCTTGCGTACCAAAGAAATCGCGAATTTTTCATGTTCCTAGTAATAAACGTATCTCGCATACGTTGTTTCGCTCTCGCGTATATAACGGCATAAAATTGTAGTAGAAATACATAAAACATGTACTTACTAGCCGCCATTAGTAGTGTTTCAAGTGCGTATTCTAATTATAAATACTGTATTTATAACGTTATATGGATCCACCAGTGCTTGTTGTATCCCGGCACCCGGAACAGTCTGAACCTCCCCCCCCCCCTTAGTCCCCTCCCACCAAACGCTCTAAATCTGAATTAGTGAATATTCACTGATTAACGCTGACGGACGGAGCCGTTTTAATTCGAATCAGTGAAAATAGCCACTGTTTAATTAGTGAATATTCACTGATGTCCTTTAAGAGTGCCAACATCTCACAAGTGAATCAGTAAATATTCACCGTTTTTCCACTTGCTTTCAAAGAACCGTTTTCACTTGTTGAATCAGTGAAAAATTACTGGAAAATATGTGGACATTCACTAATTAACTTGTGGAATGCTGCACCCTTTATCGGAAAAAGTGAAGAGTCGCCGATTTATTAGTGGTTTCTCACTGATTCAGTTTGTTGAAACTGCTCCATCCATCCGCGTGAATCAGTGAATATTCACTAATTCAGATTTAGAATATAGATCCACCCTTGCTCCCGGTACTCCACTGAACGCTATAGTTTATTATACCGTGGCCTAAGATGGCAACAAGTGTGTTCTTGCGTTTTTTTTTTTTTTGTATGAAATCCTTCTTTTGCAGGATAACATTTTCTTTTACAATTTCACGTGATAAATGTCTGGTAGCTGTGGGAGGACTGCACACCAGCTTAGTTACTGTCCGCTAGAGGGTTTTTCGTACGTCGTTTTCATTTTTACTTTGAAAGTTAACGGCTCCAGGTGGAACACCTGCTGTCATAGGACGAGGGCGAGGCTGTTGTTACTCGACATTCTTCCAATGGAATGTGGTTAAGATCATGCTCTCTAGTTTATACTTCTTTTGCGATAGTTATTATTATTTTTTTAAACTTAAACGAGAGCAGATATCAAATATTTGTCTGAACGTTTTTTGGCGTGACAGCTAATTTTTTTCGAAGCAAGAAATCATACTGTTCCGACTAAAAAGTTAATTAACCATAATTTCGTTAGTTGGATAATTAGCTAAAACCATATTATTTACTGCCTTGAAAAAAACTGCCAACACGGAGAAAACTATTTTTAACAAAAATGCCAGACAGATTTTTGATATCTGCTCTCGTTTAGGCGTAAAAAATTCATATCGACAAAAAGTATAAACGAGAGAGAATAGCCTTAAGCCACAAGCAACACACCCAGTCCTAAACTCGGCGAGGTAGCATTAAATTTACACCTCGCCGTCCGGGAATCGAACCCAGCACCGCAAGCCGGTGCGCATCCGTCTGCGCTACGTAGGTCGGCGGCCACAGAGCCAAGCGGCTGGTCATTAGAGGCTAGAGTTAGCGTAATTCACATTCCTGGGTCGTCCTTAAGAGGACTGTGTACTTAGCCGTTGGTCGGTGTTGTGACGTGTCACGCGAATACTTTTTTACGCGAAACCGCCGAACTTATTCTTATTGTTGTTCTCTATGAAAAGAACACCCACTTGAAACTACGTATTCCACTTTCTGAAAATTTAGTATGCTTGTTAGTAAATTGATTTTTGGGCCTCTGAAAATGGCTAAAAACGGCTTTTTTTAGACTGCTGTAACTTTGAAAATACGGTCTGAATCCGTAAATTGCAAAATGAAGTACGTGAATTGGTCTTTACTTCATACTATGCGAAAATGAAATTATAGTGTCACCGCTTAAAGTCCCATAGGAAAAATAGTTGTACGAAAACACTGTACGCAAGTTTAGAGCGCTGCGAATAGAGACCATGTGCCTATCATCGAGAGTGGTACTGTGGCTCTTATCACTCCGCTGTTCCCACGCGTCAAACACGGACATTTCAAACCAGTACACAGTACTCTTAACGCTTCGCACTCCTAGTCGGGCATGAAAAATACGTCGACTGGGGCGGCTGTGATAATATGCCGGGACAGATATGCAGCTTAGGCTAGTCTGCGCGCAGGTCTGCCACACTGAATATATACCACTTGCCACAAGTGATCAGCTATAGTTAGAGATGATAGTTTATCGCGGGAAAACTTGGCTGTTTGTTGGGTTTCAATGCACGTTCAGCTTATGAAAAGATGCCTGGCTTTCGCTCGTTCGTACGGCTGTTGTCTTAATTGACTAAGCCAGAAAGAACTCAATGCAGGCCCCCTAGCACAGTGCCAGCGAACAGCTAATGAACAGCTGTTTTTTGCTTGAATACACAGAGATTTTTGAAAACAGCAAACATGCGAATTTTTCCTGTCTGTATTTTATATGACTGGCCCAATCAGAACGAGGTTACTGACACACTACAGGTCTGTGATTTGTGGGTAGATCCCAATGTCGTTGAGTGTTTAAAACAGCCAATCACTGACCATGAAGCAGAGCTGCAGATGTGCACATGAGGCATCGAAACAAAATTTTGCATGATTTTTTTCACAAAAATTCACCAACTCTAGTGATACCCAGAGATCTTAAAGTTTCGAGCTATTATCCTACCACAGACTAGACTCCATTTACTATGTCTTCATCTGACTTCTGCTGTTAGCAGGAAGATTCTGTGACGCGCATGAAGGCCTTCTTGAACCAGTAAAAACAAGGTCAGCTTTAAAATATCCGCTATCCTGTAACGAGGGAACACAAATATACTATGGACTCGGGGCAATAATGTCGTGGAGTAGAGCGGGTGAGTATAGGCCAATGAATCCTAGTCAATCGCTAAAAAATAACTTCGTGTACGTCACTGGTAATGGCTAGAGATTATGGTTTACCGCGGGAAAACTTGACTGTTTGCTGGGTTTCAACACACGTTCAGCTTACAACAAGGTTACTGGCTTTCAAATGTACTAGGAGCTACTACGCTACTGTAACGCCTGTTATTGGTCTGCAGGCAGCAACGTTGTGCCAGACGTATATCACCCAAGCATGCATATCACAAGAAACTATAGCGTTTTCAAGGCTATGTTGGCGCAAAAACTTTTCGCGATGTGCCTTCATCTCTAGTTATGGAATATGTAGAGCAAGTGATTTTCGATGAAAATAATTATGCAACATTTTGTTTCAATGCCTCAGGTTCACATCTGCAGTTCTATTTCATGGTCAGTGATTGGCTGTTTTAACTCGACAAGTCTTGGTGTTCTACTCGTATATCACAGACACATAGTGTCGCAGTAACCATAGTCTCATTGGCACAGTCAAATGAGCGACACCTCTGTACAAATACACTCTGCCAATAGCCACGAAGCAGAGGTGCATATGTGAACGTGTTGCATTGACATAAAATGTTGCATAATTTTTTTCACCAAAAATCCCCGGCTCTGGGCATTATGGGAACCTTGTAGCTAGTTAGTTAGCTGGTCCCAGTAGATCAGACAACCCCGGTTAGACAGTGGTTACTTGAGCCTGCATATAATGTACAGTACTAGGCATGCTTTAACAAACATTGCAACACTCGTGCAGTTACCAACAGTGTGGTGTACGAGGAGGAAGGCAGGTACTCACCGCGGCTGAACTGGCTGTTGTTGCGGATCACGTTCTCCGCGTTCTTCCTCGCGATGAAGAACCACTCGGAAGAGTTGGAGAGGTACTTGTACTCGACGGCCAGGTCCTTGGCGAGGATTGGTCCCTCGGGCAGACGGTACGCGTACGGGCAGAACAGTCCGTACTGCTTGTACTCGTGCTGGTCGTAGCAGTTGCCCGCCGCGAAGATGTCGTCGTCGAACTCGACCATGGAGACGACGGAGGCGTGAAGCAGGTACTCGGAGGCGAGCACGGCAGGCTCGGCGTACTTCCAGAGACGTGTCAGCATGTTGGCTCGGTTCACAGCCACCTCCGCCTCGACGCGGAACCTCTCCTGCGCGTACCTGTCGACGACACCCACGCCGAGGTTGAGGTCCGTGCCCGCAGTGCAGTTCTCGCCCAGCAGGTGCTGCGACTCGACGATACGCAGGAAGCGCGTCACCACGTCCACCTCGCCCCGGGACCCGGGTTCCTCCACCTCGTCTTCGTCGACAAACACCTCCTGCCGCTCCTGGTACGGCATCCCCGTCGTGGAACTAGGGCCGTCTTCGGCAAACTCCACCCACTCCAGCTCCTCCTGCCGGACCCTCACGTCTCCGTCGACCGAATCCACCAGCTCGTAAGTCTCTTTCTCGCCAACCTCCTCCTCCCAGGGCGCCGATATAGACAGGGAGTCGTCGTCGGCGACCCCATCCCAGTCCAGTTCCTCCTGACTAACACCCACACCAACATCTTCGCGACCCGTCAGCCAGTAGGTCCTCCCCTCGACCCGAGGAGCTGTCGTGGACCGGTAGTCGTCGTCGGCGACCTCCTCCCACCCTGTCTGCTCGGCATCGTGGACGACGACGGAGAAGGGCACGTCGCGGGACCTCTGGTGGCGGATCCTGAAGGACGCGGCGAGGTAGAGAAGCGAGTTGACGACCATCAGACGACGCCACAGCTGGAACATGACGCCACGAGGTCTGGCACAACGCCGCGCGTCGCGACGACACGGCGTACTGGCGCATGGCTCAGGCAGACGGCGCGGCGCCTACCTCGTCTCACCCCTCACCCCTCCTCTCACCTTACTTCAGTCGGGCGTGCGCAGTCGGTGACCACGCGACAATATCCCCCCGCCCCCTCCCCGTCACGGCGGAAACTTTGCCCTGCCACTCACCCGCAGAGATCTTCTGGACCTCCGTCTAGAAGAGGCCGGGTGGTTAGGGGATCCATAAGGGGCCAGCGTTTGTTGAATACTTAAAATATTATTATTACTATTATTATTATTATTATTACTAGAGTCACGGAACTTTCGCGTCTACATTTTCGAGGACGTTAGATTTCAAAATTCTACACACGTTCAATACTGTCGTGCCTAGTTCTCAGTTAATGAAATTGTTATTTGGTGACTGTGAGTCAATAGCAGGCCTGCATTAAACCACTCACTATTTTGTCACATGTAGAACTGGCCACTCATCACTGGAACAGCATACAATGAACAAGTATCTGAGGACATTGTGTATACAGGCCAATGGAGTACAGCCGGCTGGTCGTTGAACCCACGTGATTTCCGTTTCTCTTAGTTTAATCTACACGTAAGAGCGTTCCAAAGAGAAAACAATCAAAAATTTATACATGTATGAAACAGTGTTCCTTTTTCAGACGTTACTTTGGAGCACGGTCGTAGAAGAACAGGTCTGGACACTCGCCTATCTAACAATGTATTTTGCTTGACCCACTTGTTTGGCTGTAGTTCGTCAAGTTACCGAGAATATAGTACTTTTCGGCGCTTTTTTCCGGGCGGTCGGACTGAACCTCCGTCCACTTTTTTCCATTGTTAAATTTATAAAGTAAATAAAGATTGCTGGAGCCTTTTCTTAATTTTGATAAATTGTTTATTTTAGCGGAAAAGAAGTGGGTGGAGTTTAGTCCCACCGCCATAACATCAGCGCCAATAAAACACAACATTCTCGGTAACTTGACGAACTACAGCCAAACAACAAGGGGGTCAAGCAAAATACATTGTTAGATAGGCGAGTGTCCAGACCTGTTCTTCTACGGCCTGCTTTGGAGTACATTATTCGCTCGCAAAATTTTTTTGGCTCAGTCAGTTTTCCCACAGAGATTATTAAAAACCTTTGGTGTTTGCCAGTCCAGTTGACAGTGTCCTCGAACTACAGGAACGCATTATGGATGGTTGCCACTGCACTCGGAACACACCTGGAATTTTTGACCGTGTATGAGCATTGATGCGAAAACGTGTTGTAGCCTGCCTTCACATGAGCGGCGTGCATTTTGAACACTTATTGCAATGTCTTCGTCCTCATGTGCGGCATTTTGACGTTTTGATCCTCATACACTGTTATTATAGCGTTCCTATTGTAACATGTAATGTGTCATGTTGGGAAAACCATTTGTTTCTGGAACTATGTTTACTAGCATTATATGCTTGTTTCATTGTCCTCGACACACCCCTTTCCTTTGTACCTATAATTACCAAACATCCTGTATGCATATTGTTTACAAATTGTCTTTCATCATCAAGGAGTTACAATAACTTATTTTCAGTTCGTTAGATTAAGGTTAATTCTACTACATGTTAGAAAGACAATACGTTTTCTTATGGGAGAGCTTGGCACAGGGAAAATTTCTGCCACTAGTTTCGCTTCAATCGCTAAAAGACCAGATAAATACGAAACCATAATAAAATTAAATTAAAATAAACTTGGAAATCATAGAAGTCATTGAATTTAATTTTAAAGTGAAAAGAAAACTATTCCGCATTTTAAATTATCAACTTAATGTTATTTAAAATTCAGGAAAGCTCTGAGATTGGTCAGTTTGCACTAGCGATACCAGCGCTCAAGTGGCAGAAATGTTCCCTGTGCCAAACTAATAACATTGATATTTTTAACCTGTAGTAGATTTAACCTAAGTTAGACTTTCGGGAAAATGGTAAATATTAAAATTTCGTCACTGACCTTCACAGAAATAATAAAATTACATTGTAAAACGAAAAATGAATGTTACTTGACCTGCATAAACATGGACACGTGTATGCAGCAGAGTGGTGTTTTTTTTTTTTTCGGTCTGACTGTCCATCGTTGCGTTTGAACCAGGCCGTGCGTTAGCGTTTAATTGAAATTTTTTTAGTGTTTGTCGTACGGCCGCAGCAGCTGGCATTTTGTCACGAATGTAAAACAAGCAACGGACGAGCCTACCGAATGTAAAAGAAGAAATGTTCCAATTTCAGGACAAAATGTCTCCAGCGAACTGACGGGCCGCAGTGGTTCATTCTCAAAGGAAACCAGCATTTTCAGTTTACATTTAAATCCTCTTCTAGGCAAATAACAAACGTTAGTCCATTAATTTTTAGCAACATCAATATTACAGCTCGGTAAGAGATAGAAATGTCCATACTTCATACATCCTAACGAAAACAGTAGTTGTGATGCCTACTGCTGTGTTTGTACGGTAAATTAAGTTGGTATGGAAGATTTTTAGGAAGGTTTCTCATTTCTATAGTTTTCAGATACAGGTAAAAGTGACACAATTTCCTGTGAAGACTGGATTTATTTACTTGAACACACTCCATTGCGAAATAAATGACTGTCAACAGGAAACTAAAAATAATACAAGAAAACATAAATAAGCAGAGTATGCTTTAGTCATCAGGATACATACACAACATGAAATTCCAAAACTGGAATCTGGTCAGATAAAAACAAGGAACAAACATAAAATAAAAGAAAAAACAAGAATATAAAAGTCACTCGTGTTCTTGAACCCAGTGTGTCTACCTGATGATGGGAATAGATTCCAGTTCCCGAAACGTCGTTTATACTGACTGTTTGGAAAACTACTGTGTTTTGTTTCGTCTCATCATTTGTGTCGTTTGTTGTTTTTTCTGTTTTTGTCCGACATATTTGTGTTTTGGTTAGTCTCATTGTGGTTTTGTTGTATTTCGGTTTGTGTTTTTGTCTCGTCTCATCGTTATGTCGCATGTCAACTTAGCTATTTTTATATTCTTGTTTTTTCTTTTATTTTCTGTTTGTTCCTTGTTTTTATCTGACCAGATACCAGTTTTGGAATTTCATGTTGTGTATGTATCCTGATGACTAAAGCATACTCTGCTTATTTATGTTTTCTTGTGTTATTTTTAGTTTCCTGTTGACAGTCATTTATTTCGCAATGGAGTATGTCCAAGTAAATAAATCCAGTCATGCACTCCCATTGCACAGTTCTTTCAAAGATCTTCCTGTGAAGAGTAATTACCAAAAGTTATTACGTGTAAAATATTGTACTCCAGGCGGTTACACGTAGAAAAAATTGAAATAGCATGCCTAATACTGTGTCGTTTGTACCAATAAAATACATTCAGTCATAACACATATTAATATTTTTTGCCCGAAATGTAGTCTGGATTGGCGTAGAAGTTAGTAAGACTATCATTTTTCCAGAACGACACATGCTTATCAGTCAGTAGATGGGACGCTGTATTAAGTTATTACTAAGGCTCCTTTTATGCATCCGATTCGTGTCGTACGATAGCATACGGCAAAAGTCGGACCGACTGTGACTATGTCGTATACGACACAAATTGTCCGTGTTCGGCGAATAGATATGTCGTTCCGGCAATGGATGTATAAGATGGATGGACAGTGCTGACCATACAACCGTGCGTGATGGATCCCGTAATACTTTATGCTGCGTATACACATATGTACTCTAAAAGACGGAAAAGAAGATGGTCTGTGCATCCCATTAACAGTGCGAGATACGTAGATAGTGCGTTCCGTAACTTATATAACGTATATGTTTGTGACGCAAAGGGGTTAGCAGCACTGCAACGCAAGTGCCGGATCGGTCGCAACTCGTCCGGCTGCATGAAAGCGCCCATTTACCGCCGTGCATATATACGAACCGTACGACATTTCTTGTCGGTCCGTTGTCTAAAACAATACGACACGTTTTACATAATGGACCGACACACTTGACGCACGACAGTACATGAAAGGTCCATTGCTTCCTAGGTATGTATAAGACGTACGACTTTCTGCCGTATACTGTCGTACGACAGAAATAGGATGCATAAAAGGAGCCTAACGGGTACGAAGTAAAATAAGAGTTGAAAACAAACACCATGCCGAAAGTCAAGGCATCTACACTCAAATTCTAATGGCGTAGCAGTACAGCATTCCCTGTTCAATTTGTAATAATTATAGTTTAAATGTTTTAGATTTCTTTATATTTGTAAAAAATATTTCAAAACAACTTCAGGAAACGTGATTTACAATATATTGTGTCAAACGCTTTAGTAACATATAGTTACGAAACTGTTCCGATTTCAATATATCTGCCAATAAACGCAGCCCATCCAAAAACCATACAGGTAAAAATTCATCGCGAAAAAAAAAGTACATAACTAATAACATTTCAAACATCTGAAAATGTTGCCTATCATTGATAGAACAAGAAAAACGGCATTTTAGTAGTTCTACAAGGTCGGCAGTGACGTAGAAACTAACTTTGGTTCTCTTGGATAAAAAATAGAATGTGGCAAATTTCCCCGTTTGTAACATTGATATGTAATGAGGTTCCTGTATTCTCGAATACGTAAAATTAATCTTCACCGAAGAATTACTAACATTGGGTTTTACGAGCTCACAACTTCTGAAATTAAAAATATAGTGAATAATAGCATTGTATATTAGATTAAGTACATTACATGTACAAACAACATATGAATGTGTGGCTGTTATAATCGAGAAGGCGCGTATTTAATTTATTCTTATGGATTCGGAGGGTAGAGATGGCAGTACAGTATTCACTGTACGCTAAGTAATAGCAGCTGTTTGAATTTGCTTGGAGTTTTTTGATGGATACTCGCTTGAAATTGTTTAGTAACAAGTCCAACAGAAGAAAAGATTCAGATTAGTTTTGAGCGTTCAAATGAAGTTGCTATCAACAAAACTGCCCAGAATGCGTAGGCCATCCCTAAATGAAATTAATAATATCCGACTTATGATGTGTGCACCAACACAAGAAGATGAAAAGTGGCATTTTGAGATGCTCTGTAATGGTGGCATTTAAGGTGTCTTGAGCAAAAATCTATTGCAAAAAAATTGATTATATTTTACAGTATTTAACTTTAAGCAGTAAAAATGAGACTTAAGAAGTAAGAAACAGATTCATAATAATTTAATATTTGGTAATACTGTGCTTTATTACTACGTTCACCCAATAAATGAAGGCACTTCCAAATTTGTATTTCTGCCTGTACACATAAAGTCAACGTCCATTGCTAAATAGTTGAAGAAAAATAACGAGGAAATAATAAATAACAGACGTGCAACGATGCTTCAATATAACAGTTGAAAACTTCAAGGACGTAGCAAAGCTCATTTGTTTACTTTAAACATTCTTAAGCTGCTTGGAAGTATTTTAAAGAATAAATCAAAATATCAGCTACCGGGTGTAACATGAACAAACACCTTTTCTATGGTTATGTTTTAGTTAACGATATCCACTATGAATTAAACAGTGAATGCTGAGTAAAGTTGTACACACTTCCATATAAACATATGTGAATGAAATATACTTGAGTCGATAATTCGAGAAACACTACAAATACCATTTACACTTGGGTTTATGCATATTTATTCTTCAAACCACGCAACTCAACCGTTTAACACAGAATTAATTACAGTGCCTTATTTAGGTTTGTCAAAATTTTTCTTTTTCAGTATTGCGTTATTTAACAGCTGTTTCTTGAAAGTGACAAGTGGTATTTCTGAACTCACTAATTCATTTACGTTCTAATACACAAGATCGAATGCTTAGGTTTTTATTACTATTTAATCATGTATACACAGACAGATCCTCATATTTTAACACTGAGTTGCAGCCAGAGAGCATATAACAAGAAGTTTTCCCGTGTTAAACAACGACAACCTTACTTTTCGCACAGAATATCCGAAGTTGGCTACACCAACTCCAGAACATTCAATGTCGCACAATTTTCATTTCTAGTCATTGGTATCTATGTAATTATTCTTTTAAAATGAATTACTTTGTTTGTTTACCTTCGTGGAATGCTCCATGGCGAATAGCGTACAAACGTTGCAGAACAACACTTACCGTTCGGCATTTTTAAAACAAATTTCATGTAACATTGACCAATTAAAAGTACATAAAATTTGCATCGGCACGTGGGAATTTGAAAATTTGACATACACAATTACGAACGGTAATGGCGGTTAAACAATGTATGACGAATATTTAAGGCAGACTCTTCAGTATTGCCACGTTGATAATATAATTTTCGTTATTGCATTTAACTTTCAAACATACTAAATTCAACTATTTGTTGATGATATTTCGTGAGTGCCTATTACTGCATTATCTCAATCCGTTATTATTCCAGTGTAACATTTATTTTTCGTAGCATAGTTGTTAGACGGAGAAGAACAAATTCGAACATTTTTGGCTAAGAAAACCAAAATGTTTTGTTTTAATATTTTTTAGTTTGTACTAGATATGATGTGCTTTGTAGACATACTCTGGGACAATTTTTTTTTCTGAAATGGAATATTTTTAGCTTTCATAATTTTTTTATAATAGCATGTTGAAGTCCAAATTTGCATAAAACGGTTATATGCTGTAAATGAAAACCAACTGTCTTACCGAACTAAAAAAATTCATACTCAATAATGATGTAGGCTACAAGGTCTCCTATATAAAGAAATAACATATTTGTATTTTAAAAAAAACTGAAATTTGAAATTTAAATTTAAAAAAATTCAAGACTTTTGAAATTT
Source organism: Medauroidea extradentata (assembly GCA_003012365.1). Classification (NCBI taxonomy): domain Eukaryota; kingdom Metazoa; phylum Arthropoda; class Insecta; order Phasmatodea; family Phasmatidae; genus Medauroidea; species Medauroidea extradentata. Next base: position 48,973 of record PNEQ01113753.1, read on the forward strand.
AAAAAAAAAATTATGTTTTGTTTTTTATATAGGATACCTTGTAGCCTACAACTCTGTTATTCAGTGTGAATTTTTTTTCAGTTCGGTAAGTTGGTTTTCCATTAAAACATAAAACCGTTTTATGCAAATGTGGATTCTGGTATGTCATTATTAAAAAACTATGAAAGCTAAAAAAATTTCATTACAGGGAATAATAGTCAGAGCGTATGTCTACAAATCAAACCATATCTCGTTCAAATATAAATAAATATATATATATATATATATATAAATGTCTGTTAAAGCACCCCCTTAAGTGTGTTCAAGTGCTATAAAGTCATAATTTCATATTTATATGAAATAGTGTCAGTTTTGTAGACAATACTTGTGAATGACGTTTCATCTTACGAAACAATTTTAGCTGGTTTTGTTTTCTAATAACGTTGCGTCATAGTCAAAATTTGCATGTTCTGCTGCCATGCAGTAAAAATTCACAGTGAAATAACATACTATGGGCTACATGTTAAACATTTGAAAAATCCCGCAAACTGTATTTGTATTTTTTTTTTAATTGCTCAATATGCAACTTTTTTTCTGTACTTTTGATAATTGTTTTTAAACTCAAAATATTGCGTTGTGGGTTTCTTGATGTTTTATTGCATAGCTCATGGGATGTGAGTTCTCAGTGAATTGTTTTGTTTAAGTAGGTCAGTTTGTTTTGACTATTTGCATGGCAGCATAACAAGCAAATTTTGGCTTTGACACCCCATTATGAGAAAACTATGAGAGCTACAACTGTTTTGTAAGAGCAAACTGCATTCACAAGTATTGTCTACAAAACTAACAATATTTCATAAAAATATAAAAATATGATTTTATTGCACTTGAACATCCTTAAGGAGGCCGTCTGGCCAGGTCACCGAGGTGAGTGCAGAGCTCCGACCGTTAGCAGAATATTCGAAAACTGTTACACTCGCACGTGAGTTATGTTTGTTTAGGAATAGGATTCAAAGAACAATACACGTGTGGATGCCCATTTCAAGTTCAGCACTAGTATAGCCGTCTTTAGTAGAGGGCCATTTTAACACTTCTTTTGTCTTGCTAACGGCAATGACTTCCCCTGATTCGCCGGTATGTATGGCACAGTAACGAATCAGGTAAAGTCATTGTTTTGGAGAGCTAAATGAAGTGTTAAAATGACCCTTGTGTGCAGGGTTGCCAGATCTAAGGCCGCAGCCTTCTATACTCTATCCGTTCTAAGGTTGCAGCTAATTCATTCAAGCGAATGACAATAAAGTGTTTGCACAGCATAAATTTAATTTGAAGTGTTGAAAAATACCAGGTAACTGTGTTAACGGCACTATCACAATGTGAGGAATCAAGATACAATTCAACTGCTTTGATTTATTGCGTAAGCAATGTTTATTTCTGCTGCAACCTTAGAGTGGACAGAGTATACCAAAGATGGCTATGGCACTAGTCATTAAAGAATATTTTCTAGCGCCACAAAATGGAAAAATGTGAGTTTTTTGGGGTATTGTTATGTGTGTAAGTCCTGGCGTAGAATATATTAAAATATATAGGCGTGTACAAGACACATTTGTCTTTAATATTATACAATAAAGTTATAGGGTCAACTCTGAATGTCTCATTGAGTCTAGTTGTCAGAGAGAATACAGCACGCCAGTTAGTGACTTGTACCTAGAGTCTAGGGTGAGGCTTGATGCTCGTACTGTGTCGTCCTTATCGCTTTCATACTTCAAGGCCTCGAAGGCGCAAAATACATTCACATTCATCGAGACGGTTACCTTAAGGACGCGCACGGTCTACCGCTATTTTTACCGCCATTTTTTAATTTTTTATTTGTACCAGATATATGTGTGTTTGTGTGTGTGTATATATATATATATATATATATATATATATATATATATATATCATATTTTAGACACAAAATGTGACAAGATTTGGCTATTATGAAATTTTTTTATCTCTCATAGTTTTCGCGTAATGACTTGTAAAAAATTTATTTGGCATGTTTCCGTTTTACCGACTACACTAAAACCAACTGATATACCAAACTCAAAAAAATCACAGTGGATAAAGACATTGCAGGCCACAATGTCATGCTCATAAAAATAAAGAATACCAATTATTTGTATTTTTAAAAAATGCTGAAACTGAAAATTTAAATTTAAAAATTTCAATATATTTTTTAAATACGAATAATTTTTATTCTTTATTTTTATGAGCATGACATTGTAGCCTGCAATGTCTTTATCCATTGTGATTTTTTTTTTTTGAGTTTGGTATATCAGTTGGTTTTAGTGTAGTCCGTAAAACAGAAACATGCAAAATATGACTTTTATAAGCCGTTACGCGAAAACTATAAGAGATAAAAAAATCTCATTAGAGACAAATCTTGTAACATTTTGTTTCTAAAATAAGAAAAAAAATATCTGGTACACATAAAAACATGGCGATGGTAATTGTGGTATACCACGCCCTTAAGGGACCTCCATACCTGCGCTTAAAATGTGTTGCAGGTAGTTGCGACTATTTTTTCTACGAAACTATTCAACGCACATTACATTTGTATATCTACGAAAAGAACACACACGCTGAAAACTATGTTGCTATAGTTTTAAATATTCGGCACGTTTATTAGAAACATAATTTTCGGGACCCTCAAAATGGCCGAAAATGGATTTTTCAGACTGCCATGACTAGGAAAATATCAATCGGATTCGAAAAACAAAACTATAGAAACAAGCGTTAGACTTTGAACTATGCTGCCCGCAAATAAATTAATGTGGTCAAGGGTTAAGGGTGTTCAAATGCGATAAAATTATAATTTTATATTTTAATGAAATATTGTTAGTTTTATAGACGATACTTGTGAGTAAATTTTCCTCTTACGAAACAATTTTAACTAACATAATTTTCTCATTACGGTGCATCAAAGTCAAAATTGGCATGTTCTGCTGCCATGCAAATAGTGAAAACCAATTGACTTACGTAAGTGAAATAATTCACAGAGAAATATCATATGACGGGCTACATAATAAAACATTTTTAAAAAAATCCCGTGAACAATTTTTGTATTTAAAAAAATTTCTGAATTTTCAACTTTTTTATTGTATTTTTACGATTTTTTAAAAAATTCAAAATATTACGTTATGGTCTTTAAAATCCTTTATTGCATTGCTCATGGGATGTTATATCACAGTGAATGATTTTGTTTGTGTAGGTCAGTTGGTTTTCACTATTAGCATGGCAGCAGAATTTGTCGCACCGTTATGAGAAAACTACGGAGCTAAAATTATTTTGTAAGAGGAAACTGCACTCAAGTATCGTCTACAAAACGAACGCTATTTCATAAAGATGTGACATTAATTTTATCGCACTTGAATACCATTAAAGTCCCATTGGAGAAAGGATAATAGTGAAGTACTGCATGCCAGCTGAGTAGCTTGCGTGGAGAGGCGATAATGCAATACATATACCGGTCAATGGCCTCTGTCTCACACACACAAACGCAGCCTAACTAGGGAGGCCCCTTAAGAGAAGTCCTCGACTGGCGCATGGACGGCGTTGCAGCGTGTCACGCGCATACATTTTTACGTGAAACCGCTTCAGTTATTCATATTATGTTTACCTACGAAAAGAACACACACTTGAAACTATGCTTCTAGTTTTTCAAAAATGCAGTACGCTTGTTAGAAACATGATTTTCGGGCCTCTCAAAATGGCTAAAATCGGGTTTTTTAGACTGCTGTAACTCCGAGAATGTTACCTGAATTCGTAAAGTGCAAAACGAGAGGCATGCGTTGGTCTT
>PNEQ01113754.1:0-52592 GCA_003012365.1 Medauroidea extradentata
CTTCAAATACCTTCGACAGATCAGTGTAATGCACAGCGGGGTTGCCTACGCTGAGTTTTCATTGCGCTCCCCTACGAAGACGGTACATTTCCGCCTACGGGTTTATAGTTAAAAAGTGCTTGTTTTGGCTCGTACTACCTGCCCTCAAGCGTTGTATCATGAATTAATATACACCCTGTATATATATATATATATATATCTTCCTGGCTTCTTTATTTATCAATTATTGATAACTTACACATAATTAGATTTGTATAGTTTTTAATGAGTGGGTAGAATATAATTAGTGTAGACAACAAGCAACATTGTACGCATATTTTTGAAACCCATTTTAATATCGTAACATAACTCGATTTTATATCAAGCAGATTTGTAAGTATAAAAATATTGCTCTCACGTGGTGGTTGTAAAGTACCTCCATAAGCTCAGTCGCCTGACTGCGATGTGTGTGTTGTGTGTCATTAGAGGCTTGTATGTGCCTGGAACTTGTGCAGTTAGTTTATTCTTGTATGTTACGTGAAGTGTGAACCCGTAATTGACCTCTCAATTAATACCCGTACATTTCATGCAAGCCCTAGCATGTTATGTGAATCAATTGCGCTTGACGACGTCGACGTCTGGTAGACATTCACGAATGACATATCGTGAGTAAAGTGCTTGTGGAAGATAAATAGGCATTAATTACTGCACTGCTCCGACGTGCAATGTACAAATACTAGTGTACGATTCTAGGCAACATTCAGAGCTGTGGTTATGAGTTAATTGTATCGCTTTTCATATTTGTTTTTAAATATAATTAGTGACTAGTGGGTTACTTTGACGTAAAATCATTTATGATAGGCGGGTTTTATGGGTCTCTCCCATTTATACCTTCCTTTCATTTCGGTGCTGCTCCATGCTCAAAAACTCACTAGCGCTAGATGTGATTTTCCGCGTTTGAGGTGTAGAAACACGGGAGTGATAAGGTTCTGACTATCACGCTTGACGAGAACCGCATTGACTCTTATTTGCGGCGCGCTAAAATTGCGTGCTGTGCTTTTTAGTAGCTTATTTTAGTTATTTCCTGTGACCCTTTAAGAGGCGACCATATATATTTATGTGTGTGTAGTTTGTATTAAATCTCATCTTTCTTCTAGTTGTGTGCTTTATGAATACGGGAGTAATAATTTTGGAGAGAGTATAATTTTTCCCCCGCTATTTTGAGGAGAAAAAATTCATAATTATAACAATCTTACTGCAATTGTAAAATATTTAAAAACAAGAAAATGATCACACGAAAACACCGTACACCATACAAATTTACCAACCAATAATGCCGTATAATTAAATAATAATTTAATAAAATGTACACGCATAATGAGAATGTGTTAAAAAATAATCGGGTAATTGGTCTTTCTGTTAACGAAAATCAGAGAAAAAAGTAAACTAAAAAGAAAAATATTATAATAAAAATGTAAGTGGAGGAATTAATGTATCCCATATTATTAAATACTTTCTATCTTGTTCGTTATATGACATTTTTTAGCTGTATAATGACTCGCAACGCAAAGGTATTATTTGTACGTTTCGTTGTTCTGAGGTAGTTAAAATGGTTGATACAGTAGTTTCTGGCTTTGATGGATGTTTCTTCGCGTCGTTTCGTCACAAAATTTATAACGGGAATTCCGAGTATTACGAATTCGTTTGGGGATACAAATCTTATAAGATTCAAATAAGTCCCATTTATTTACTCATGGGCATCGTATACTTCAAAGCAACAAAATTAAGACCTTGAATAAAAATGTTTCATGAAATTAGCGGTTGTACTATTGATAAAAAAATGTTGTATTGATTCCGAAAGTAATGACAAAAAATGTTTTAGAATCATCTTATCAGTTCTACGAGATGTTTCAATTGTCAGATGAATTTAACTCTTCGTTGGCATATCCATACATTTACGCAAGAGACGAAAATGTAACCGGGCTTACGCTATCTTAACGGACGAATGTAATAATCTCCTGAGTTTCATGTTCCTAAGAATATAACTTTATCCTTTCTGAGAAAGAAGCGTTGAAATTTTGTGTTTTGCACTGCCAAGCAAGATAATGTAAACTTATAATGTCACATCCACATGATAACTAAACGAAAACAAATAGCAGAGTTTTGTCCACAGATAAATAAAAAATTGATTGCACCTACATCGATAATAATTCAAAGTAAGTAACCATTGAATTATTTTTTATGATCGTTTATACAGGAATTATTCTCCTGAAGAAGGAGTCAATTAGCAAACTATGAAAACAAAAATATTGGTAAACAAGTTTATATTTGTGGTTTTACAAGTTTTATGCATGTGTGCCATTGTGTCTTCGTTGATCAGATGGTGCGCATAATGGTCTATTGACCAGAAAACAACAAACTCTTCCCGATTTTACTGTTATTTTGTCTCCTTTAGATTAACATATTACAGAGTATTCGTTCCGCAGGTTATTTTTCGTTAAACTGTGTAATACATTATAATCTTGTGATTCGCTTTGTATTTACGTATTTTTGGTAAAATACATGTTCATAAAAACGAACCATGATTAATGTTCCGAGGTTATGTGTTTAGTTTGATAATCCGATTTGTCTGGAATAACCAAGCTCTGCTACGACATATGTGCAGCCTATATGTTTTCATTTAAATTCTCACGTCGTACTAAAATAGTCTTGTAAACAACTCCATATATGTTTTCTAATGTTGTACTACTTGGCCAGTTAGCTAAATATTTCCATTTCTCTCAATATATATACATGTTATATATATACATATGTATGTGTATTTACAGGATGTCGAGAAACAAACTCGAATGAAGTACACCACGTGAATTCTGGCCTAAATCGGAGAACTTATGTGTTAGTGGCAAAATGTTGTACTATGACAGGTTACATACACAATGCGGCAACATAGAACTGTATTTAGTTCTCACTTGAGCTCCACATATATCTTACTTATCTTACTTCCACTGTTCTGACCTGAATGTTATGAGAGCAGGTTAAAACCCAAGCAGTCCAAATATGAGTCCACGTTTGCTTGACGTTACATACAGTACTAAAATAATGCCTGGTAGACGAGCGCAAGAGGGGAATTCTTCGGCGCAGTGTTGCCACATTGCGCACATAAAATGTCGTCGTACAACGTTTTGCCAACATACTGTTATGAACCATGTAACCCTGGTTCTAACACAGCGATCAGTAACCAGGCCACCCGGCCAGGAATTCCATAATATTAAACACAAGTTGCTGCAAACTGCAAGGTAGAACTCCCCACTCCAACAGCGGTACGAGTTGCCACACAGGGCGCTATAAAGGGGCGTGTCACGCTACCTACGAGGTCTGTCTTCCCCATATCGTCGCCAAGACCACTTCACTAACAAGATGCACCACGACGTCCAGATCTACGACGTGCCGATCGCCGTGGACGTTTCCTTACATCAGCCTCGGCATCATTATCAAGGTGGGACTGTCATCGTCGTAACTAAATTGAGTGGCTCATAGTATTCATGAATGTATGACTATACATCTAACTGTTCTTGCCTCCCTCCGTAAAGAACATTGTAAATGCAATGAAATAGTTTGTATATATTGTAAATTAAAGCCGTACCTGATATTTAGACTGCGAGTCTAACTTATATTAAAAGAATCCCTCATTTAAACAAGATATAAAATACTGTACGTTTTACGTAAATGCTCTAGCATTACCAAACAACCAAAAGGAGTATATATTTCCGTAAACGTAACAATTCACTTTCGTCTAAAATTTAGCCCAAGAATTGCATGTCGGTTTTATTAGGCGTTTGTTTCTGGACATTCGGTATTCATGAAAAGTGTGTTGCAAACGAGATGAATCATTGCAAAAAATGAGGTAAGATTATGTAGTAAAAGCTTTCACTTGTCGCAAATCTTAAGGGAGAATTTTGCAATTGAAAATGAAAATGCCACATTTGTTAAAATAACCTAAAGTAAGGGTTAATAAATAGTCAAATTCGGGTATGGTTTAGTAAAATCAAGTTCTACAATCTGTTGAAGGATTGTTTATAATACCGTTCATCCTTCAGTAATTAAGAGTTGATCAAGTTTTTTAAATATTTGTTGCAATGAGAGTTTACAATCAGAATTCATTGGTTTGTGAACGTACGCTAGTAAAAAAAATCTGACAGAATTCGTCTGGGATTACTTTTTTTCTGTTTTTTTTCTGTGTGTTTTATGTTTGTATTGTTTTTGTTCTTTTTGTACTTTGTGATTCAACACAAGTTTGATCAACAAAAAACGAGCAATGGCGTATGTCCACAAACCAATAAAGCTTTTTATATTTTTTTAGCGTATAATATTTACCATAGCATTTTTAAATACAAATTTACACAGTTTGTAGTAGGAGACCCTACTGAGCAAAGAAAGGCCACTTTGTTGCAACACCCTCAAGTTAACAGTTTCCAAGCAAATTAAGTCAGGAAACGCGGAGCCTCACAGGTACGGAACACGCTACATACAGGAAGTTTGTGAAACGATATTGCTTAATTAATAAAGGCGAATGGCATTCGAAACCATATTTATACTGACTGTAGAGCTTGTTGTCACTAAATCGAGCCCAGAAATTCGTTAGTTACTCTTACTTACTTTTTTGTTATTTTATCAAACGCCGTGTTTCAGATTTAATTTTCAAGCACGATATTTATCTCTTAATATTTGCACCAAACCAAAAACTTGCATCATTTAATTTTACCTCACTTGTACAAGAAATTATCTCGAAATTCTTTAACATACTACTATGAATAAATGCACCCACACGAACACACACACACACTCTCACACACTATATATTTACTTACATATACGTGTGTATGTATACTGTCACATACACGCTGTGTAGTGTGTATAACAGAGAACTCTCTCAGCTGTATGTTCGCAAAATATTTTAAATCAGCTTTCAATAATTTTATTTTTATGATAATTTTTTGTTTTATTCTGTGTTTGTTTACTTGTTTGCTCGGTAAGTAGTTGTGCGTCATCTGTTAATAAAAGTGTGATAGATTCTAAAAAAATATTTTAAAAGATCCAACATATTTAATTTTATAATAAATGATTCTCGTAGACAAATACAACAGATCATGCACACGTTGCAGCAAAATACGTAGTTGTGTGTGGGATCGCTGGGTTTATCTTTGTAGCATGTGTTATCAAATGCCGATGTAACATATTCATACTCGTAAAGATCAACAAATTGAAACCCGGCACAACTAAAATTACAATTTTTTTTACAGGCTGAGAAAGAACGTTTTTATAGACATGCGCACCACTCAATATACTTACATTAGAATTTAACGTACATTTTAATCAACCGTATGAGAGAAAAAAGAATTTGTCCGGTCCGGTACTTCTGTCTTATAAGATGGAAGTTAAATTACTAACACGCTTCTCTCCCTTTTTTCTGCTTGGTTAGCTGCATATCTGTGTACGAATAAATTTAAATGTTTAAGAACAGTAGTACAGGATAATTCATATTATGTTTACATACTTTAGCAGGGTTTAAAGCCATTTTTAACTAGCTCCAGTTCTCGTAAATATTTTCTCTATAACAGAGCTACAAACCCCCATCACAACTAATTTAACGTACCCATTATTTTGTACATATTGTTAGTAATTATATGTGCAATATCTATCTCTTTGTCAATATCGTCATAGTCATGCCATTCAAAATGCATTGTAACCAGTGAGAAGAGATTAATTACAGAGAATTTTTACCAATGTGGCATTATTAACTTAGGGTCTCAGTTTCAGGAGTGATAAGCATGGATAAAGTTTTACGTAGATTTTATCGGATCCATATGTCTGACCCAAATGACTGGTGAATGAAACACCGTGATCTGACCTCAAAAGTGAATTGCAGCCAATTGAGGGCACTGGGGCGTGGTTGATGGTCAAACGTAGGAAGTCTCTAATCGTTGATTAGCGAGATAGTGAAAGCAAAGTTTTATCAAGCAAACAAACAGGAGAACAACTGTGTTGTACCTATTATTGTAATGACAGTACCGTTCGCGAAAATTTGTGTCTCATACATTTACCTCCAACTAGCCGAAACCAAGCAGTAGACATACTAACAAGAAAAATTACACCTTTAAGTCGACCGTGCCTAAAACCGTGCTGAGAGCAAAACACTTGCCTCTTAACACTTATGGATACGGAATTTATTGAAGTAACGTATACAGCTTTCATTTAAAAATGTCTAAAATACTTTACATATTCGAGTTAGGCGTGAGCTTTAAAAACTTTAACTTGGATCTATTATTAAAGTTCGTTTCAAGACGGCTATTTAAATTAGTGCCCCTATTCATTTAAAAAAGAAAAAGGCCTGCAAAATTCGCCCAGTACTATACAAAGTTTGCTTATGGAGATAACGCACAATGTAAAAATAATAAATAAATAAAACGATGGTTGACAAAATCTAAAGCAACAAGCACGGTGTGATATTTTATAAAAGATTTTCTGGAACAATATTAGTGTTCACTTTGTGTTATGCCATCCTGTTATTGCTTTTAAAAAATCAGAAAAAATTGTAACTACACGTGTAAATACAAATGTTTAATTGTTTATGCTTCGTAAAAAAATTGTGAAAGTTTGTCATTTAAAACATAATCGTTATCGTGTGTAATATATGATACTTTTGGATCAAATCCATCCGAAAGATAGGAAGACATATTTTGCAAAGTGTTCCAGTGAAAGGCTACTGTTAAACTGTGAACAATTAAACATTTGAAAAGGTAATGCAACCTAAACGTCAGGTTTGATTTTTCTATATTGTTTATTGTTTGACACCGACTGAGAGGAATTCTAATGTGGGAATTTTTCCTAGGTGCAATATCGTCGTGTTAATTTTTTTTTCTGTTTAATAGAAGATTTCATTAAAAAGCAATTAAAATAAATGTAATTTTTCGCATCTGAATGAATACGGCACCTTACCATTATCAGTGAAATAATCCTATTACAACATGGTTGTACTGATTGTAGCAACAATCTTAGGAATGCGGTCGGAAAACACCGGAGAAACCGATTACCAGTATAGTCAGCTGGAATTAACTTAGCAACTTATGGAATGCTGAAGCTAAACAAAAGACCAAATAAGCTCAGTTACAGTGAATTGAATAATTGAATGAAATGTTAAAAAATAAAGGGACACTTCTCGTTCACATTTTAATTTCTTGCGCTGGACTGTAAAAAAAATACCTCAGTGCAAATTATTTGAAATCTTTACTTGAGAATGTTTTTCAAAGTGAATAGTGAAGTGAGCTTAAGCAAAATTTTTATGTTGTCAAGGATTTATAAAAAGTTATTTTTCAGTCAGTTTACAGTAAAATAATATAAACAATTTTGAACAGATTGTTTCGCAGTTACATGCCTGAACTTCATTTTTTTTTACTCGTGGTTGCAGAAAAAAAATATATATATATTAATGCTACCGGGCATAATTAGTTAAATAATAACGAAGACAGTTAAAATACAACAATATTTAAACGCTTCGGAAGGTGATAAATAATGTATTGAACTAATGTATTATGTACTGTATCCGTAACAGTACCAAGAAATATATGCTGTTCAGTGTAAAAATATAAACACACCATTATCCCTTATAATTTCGCATATCTTATAATTCCCAAGTCTCGTTATGCGTGTGCTTGTAAGAGTGAATCAATATCGGCTCTTTCAGCGCATACTAGTTGGATGCAAAATACTATCCTGACATTTAAATAAAATAGTTGCGACGTCCTGCGTTGATAAGCGGATGTTTAGCTTGCGTAATGATATATAATCGTGAAAAATCGATATGTCAGAACGAAACACTCGACTTTCTAGGTTAGGCGATAGTTATCGGAGGTTGACATTATCGTGATAGCCGTCAGTAGTTCCTGACTACGCAGTCAGGAAATTGTGCTCACAAATTGGCTTCATACCGCAAACATGATTTATTTGCTCGGTCGAAAAAAAAGGTTTCCCACGCAGCGACGCTAGAAACGAGCTTCTTGAAACAGAGCACAGAAAGTACGATGGGACTGAAACATATCCAACAAAGAAGGTATTTGAAATATACTGAATGCAGATAAATAACGAACCTTTGAAAATCCCGAGTGGGTAATAACCTACGGGAAAATGTTCAGCTCCTCGCTGCATGTTTCGAGAGTGTTTCTACAGATGATGATCGCGTGTGCTGTCCAGCTTGAGGCAGGGGTAGGAGTAGGTTCATGTCTGGAACATGGAGATTGTTTTGCCTCGCACCTGGCTGAGGTGACGTGCGACGTTGTCGGTCAGTGGCAGAGGCCGGACATCGGCCCCACGTGCTTCGTTCTTCAAGGCGGGCAGAGTGACCTAACAGCTAACTATCTGCTGGAGAAGCTGCAGAAGTTCGGCGTGGCTCCAGTGGTGGTGTTGGCGCAGGCGAACAGTGAATACTTCGCCGACGTCTTCTCCGAGGAGAGTGTCACACAGCGAATCTCCTTCACCGGCGGCAACCTAACGAGTCGACTGGGAGGATTCTCCGCTTTCGTCGGGAAATCGGGCGGAGTCGTGTGGTTCGTCGAGCAGTTCGACGGAGGATTCTGGGATTCCTTGGAGAAATTCACCGTCACATCTACCTGGAATCCTCACGCCTGGTTCACTCTGGTGATAACTGCGCCGAGCGCCGTAGACGAGCAACGACTGGAAGAAGAACTTCAGAAAGCATGGGTTAGATACCGCGTTCTTTCGATATTTGTAGTGGCTCGGTGTGCAAACGGTAGTATGCCTGCCTCCAGATACGAAGCTTACAACATTTGCGTTTTTAGCTTCAACCCTTTTAAGAATGAAAGCAAAATGCAAATCGTGACGAAATATTCAAACTTTTCAAATGTTTTCTCACGCAAAGCCCTTAACATTCACGGTTATTTCTTTAACGTATTCTTCACTTCGTTCAGAAACGATCTCATCGGCTGCAACACCAGCGAAAATTTTACTCTTTTAAACGAAATGAAGCCATTGAAATACTTTTCTGAGAAAATCAACGGAACTTTGAAAATAATTACCAGTGATTTCGAGGAGGAATCAGTGCCAGAAGAGGTGGATATTTTTGGTAAAGTTTTCATAAAATACAGTGGTAATGCCCGTAGATCTACGTACCCAATATTTCAGAGCTGCCTTTCGGGTTTAGTACCGAAAGCACGACCAGTACCTCAGTACTACAATGTCATGTTGCCCTTGAAACGAAACACATGGGCCTTGTTTCTCTGTTGCTTTGCCGCTTTCGTTGGGATCACGAAGTTCTTCAGGACGACTGCAACTTGGACGTCCATATGCCTGGAGATGTGGCGACTGGCTCTCTCCGGAGCCACGTATTTCCGTCAGACGACGTCTCCACTGAGGATAATGGTGGCTTGCTGCCTCTGGTTCAGCCTCATCATGTCGAACTCCTACCAAGGTGCGCTGATGAGTTATCTCACCACGCCTCACTACACGTCCGACATCGATACCCTGCAGACGTTGGGCGATTCTCCCTTGGCCATCGTCTGCGACAAAATAGACGGCGTGGATGGCACCGACGCGTTTTATGAGACCGTCGACTTGACTGATAAAGTCATTTTCAATATATTCGAGAAGTTCTCAATGGCTGTGAACGTGTGTCAAGCAATTGACAGCGTAGCATTTTACAGGAACTCCAGCTTCATCACTGCATCGATCCTGGCAGACCTCTATCTACAACTGAACAAGTACTATGTCGAAGGGGAGCCATTACTTCATAAAATGAAAGAGTGTATTGTCATGTCTGAATTGGTGTACCAGTTCCCGTACAGTTCTCCGTATCAGAGCTACTTCGACAAAGTGCACATTGATTTGTTCGAGGGTGGGTTCGTTTTTAAATGGAAGGAAGACGACAAACGAAGAGTGGGTGCTGGGGAAAAGATTCCGAGGATAACACCAAGGAAATCACTGCAGTTTAGTCACGTGCAAACATCGTTTTATTTTCTTTTCGGTGGACTGCTTGTAAGTCTTTTGTCATTTCTGTGCGAGAACATAAAAAGTAGATGTACTGAATTCAGGGACAATCCTGCGTTTAAAAAAATTAATAAAAAAGGAAACGTAATTTTTTCTAAAAGACGTTATGTAACCTCGCGCTAATATTCGTTCCTATTACTTGAACTTAACTGGAAGCTCGTTGCACGTGGTGTCTGACAGCGTTTTTGTGAAAGCAATAATGACAAAGTCAATTAACACATGACATCTGGTGTAATTTTATTAAAACACTTAATTGTTTAAGACAGTATACACCAAAACTCCTGAAATAATTTCATTCTCAGTTCATGTACGACAATTTTCGATAGTTAATTTGAGGAATAGTCTTAACTTATTTTCTATGTAAGCGAAAAACATTTTATACGAAACAAAACGTTTTTTATTAACCGCAGACACTAAATATTTTAGATTAGTAATTTAAATTATTATATACATGCATGGAACATGTAAATTATTGCAACGCCTATGTAAGGAAATCAAGTAGAAAATGAGGGTGCAGCATGGCCGAAAACCATTTCATGACAAGAAAATGTTACAAGTAAGAGATTTGGAAATATATGAAAAAAGTTCAAAATAAGTCTTGCGTGATTGTTTTGCAAAATTTGTGAATGCGTGGGTCACATTTCCAAAACTGAAACATTTATAACCGTTACGTAAAGACTTACTAGAATAAGACCATGTTCCTAAAATGGAATTTTATACTGCATGATTAGTTATTTTAGTTGAGGTTGTTTCCAAATTGACTACCTATGTAAAATAAAGTTTTAATTAACGTTTAACCGAAGTTATCTCTTTTTGAAAGTATGAAGTGACACATATTCACATAGTGTTTTGTGGTATAAAGGAAACGCGCTGCTATTATTCGACTGATAATTTTTTTTATCGAAACTATTAAGTCTGGAGTTATCAGAATCAATGGCAAATCAAAGCATGAATAATACCTCATCCTCAAAAAATAGTTTATTTAAAATTTCCAAAGCGGTTACCGTTTCGTAAATGGTAACATTCGAGAAGAAATAAAGGCTGATTTTTTTACGTGTGACAGCAGAAACGACTGTGTTCTTAGTTAAAATTCTTTAGTAAGCACTACCTTTCTTATCTCTAGAGACATAAAGTGTAACCACAATATCACTACCATATTTGTTAAAGAACCTTATTTCCACGAATATACAGGTCATAATATTTCGCGTTGTACCATGCCTTAAAATGAAGTTACATAGAATGTTTCACGTCGTAAAATTTTTAACGTCGAATAGAAATAAGGGTGTAAGTGATAAGTTGTGTTATACAATTTTGTGTTTATATATATATATATATATATATATATATATATATATATATATATATATAGGATGTGCAGAAACAAACGCCTAATGTGGACACCACGCGAATCCTGGGCTAAATTGTTAGACGGAAATGTTAGTGGAAACATGTTGTACGACGACATTTTATGTGCGCAAAGTGTGGCAACACTGCACGGAGATAGTTCCCTCTTGCGCTCCACGATCAGGTATTATTTCACGCTATTAAGTCATGAAAACATAGAATCATGTTTGGACTGCTATGGAGATTTTAACCTGGACGAATAATACGCAGGTCAGAGAGTAGAAGTCAATTAAGTAAGATATTTGTGGAGCGCAAGATGGGAGTATGTACAGTGCCATGCTGGCACGTTACGAAAATAAAATTTAATCTCCACAATATTTTACTACTAACATTTTCGTCTCCATTTTAGCCCGGGATTCGCGTGATGTGCTCATTAGGCGCTTGTATCTGGACACCCTGTATATATATATATATATATATATATATATATATATATATATATATATATTTATATATATATATATATATATATATATATGCGCGTGTGTGAAGCCACTGATTTCGGCAAAAATAATTTTTTATCAACTTGTTTCTGTGTCTTACGTGTGCACATCTGCCTCTGTGATTCACGGTTATTGGACAGCATGCATTTGTGCACAGACGTCGCTCATACGATTGCACCAATCAGAAAAATGTTACTGAAACACAACACATTTGTGATTTGCGGGTATAATCCCTAGAAGTTGAGAGTAAAAAATATCTGATTACGAACGACCACGAAGCAGAGCTTCAGACTAGCACATAAGGCATTAAAACAAATCAATGGAAAACTATTTTCACCTAAAATCTGCAAGTTTACAGATACCAATTGTGTTACAAATCCGATATCAATTGTTAAAATCCACAACTCTTTGTAGATGTACGTCCAGATTTCAATTAACCCTAGTTAGACCGATATTAAAGTGTTAATTCATGTCGTATCTGCACTATTTTCAACGTATCGGGTAAAATTGCATGTTAATGTAATGATATAGCAATCTTGTTAGAAGACAATGAAAATTATTTCCAACAATCACGTATGTGTAAGTGATGTAAATAATTTATGCAATAATTTCCTAACGACACGTTGGTTCTTGAGAAAAATTTGCCTCTGCTAAGAAAACTTAACCGAACTTGACTAGCAATTATCAATTCATTCATAAAAAATTAGTTTGTAAAATTAAATGTTTCGTGTTTTTCACTAAATTTGAAGGTACTAAACACATGACTACTTTCTGATGAGTCAAGCGTATGTTCAAACTTGTTTTGTTGGAGTATCAGCCTTTTTCACTACTAGATTACATTATACTAAAATTATGTAGTAAGAAATTATAATAGCTCAAAAATTTACCAATAATTTATAGTTACAATTTTTATATACTGAATACATTCAAAAACCATTTCAAATTTTAAATACGGTCGTTAGGTGAAAGTATTTCCTAGTTTTGAAAGAAACTGATTTTTGTATGGAACGTACAGCCGAAATTTAAGAATGCGAAGATGGCGTGTACGGATACTGCTAAAAGAAGTTACCGTTAATAATTTTAAAATTTATTCGAGGTAGTTTCCTCGTAGAAAAAGGAAATTGGGATATGATTTTCAGTTTTAACATATGAAATTATGTTTTAATATAAAATGTCTGCTAACTGATACCACAACGGAAAGTGATCCAAAAAACGTTTTTTTTTAAAGAGATATTTCTACGTAGCACTACCGTAGGTTAAAGAAAACCTTTAAATTAATTCCAACAACGTGTTGGAAGTATATCTAAATTTTGTACGAAATTAACTTTCAAATATAATTCAGATGGTAAACGTGTGTATAACGTTTATTTTTTAATTGATCTACTATAATTAACAAGTTATCTTACGTACCATGATACCATAAAATATCACAGAAATATTGAAAAGAAAATAACTACTATGAAAGCTTTAATAAAAAGTTTCGAACACTTACACAGCTTAATATTCAAGTGCTTCGTTGTATTTTTCTGATGATAAAGATAAGTTATTATTAAAAATAAAAATAAATGCAGTGGAATGAAAATGTGCCAAAAATTATTATTATTGCCGTGTATAAGAGAAATGTAACTTAAAAACTGCCTGAAGAGTAGTTTATGACAACGTTGTATTGTTTTTGCATAATTTCGCTTAGGTAAAACGAAAATAGTAATAAAAACACGTGTATTCAGCAACATACCGCCCAAGCGGTAAGGGAAACTGGGTTGGCACTGCCATGTTGTACTATCTTCCGTATTAGTAGCCCTGTCCTAGAATCCTGACTTTTTTCATACCAGCTACACATTAACAATCAGAAACTTTAATTGAATCATTATGTATTTTAAATTATTTATATTTAGACTTAAATATTAAACTAGTGTAATAATCTCACCAATGATATTGGTTGGTTGTGACCTCAATGCATAAATTATAATACAGTCAAATGAGAAAATATTTATTTTATCAGATATGGATTTCTCTGTGTTCAATGCAGTATGTTTCATTAATTTCGTGTTTTATGTTTTTGATGCATTAAAATCGAATCAGTTTTTCTGCCTTAGAAAATTGTGATTAAAATAAACTTAAAGATTATTATTTTAGAATTTATTGGTTTGTGGACATACACCATTGCTCACGTTTTTCTGATAAAACCTGTGTTGAATGACACAGTACAAAAAAAAAAACAAATATAAAACTCACACAAATATAGGAAAAATGCAATCCCAGCTGGCAGTTGTTATTATTGTCAGAATAGTTATTATATATTTTACAACAAAGAATTCAGGAGATAGAATTCAGTCGAAAATCGACACAACACCCAGACACAAATATAGAACCAGATTCCCAATATGAAAAAAATATGGAAATAGACAAAAACAGTGAGCAGTGGACAACAAACAAAAGACAATAGACAACACAAGACAAGTTAAAACCAACGAAAAAATAAAACGTTTCTGGAACTGCGATCTATTCCCGTCTTCAGGCTGAGACCCAGATCGTCGGAACACCAAGATGCGAATGGAAGTTCGCTAGAAAATTGGGGTTTATATAGTCTGGATGTTCACTAACCTGCTCGGCCAATGGTGGGAAAGTATGTGTGATTGGCTGGGCTCTCAGCCAATGAGAGGCAAGTACTCTCCTGATTGGCTGAGCACCTTTTATTTTATTATTTATTTTACTGTCTAACATGGTTTCTTTCTCTCTTTTTTTTATTAGAGGCAACCATATGTTTTTCAGTTCAATGTTCAGTTGGCTTATAATTCTTTTGCTACTGGCTATGTAAGCGGATTCTATTATTTTTTGTTTGATTCTGTAATGTTCCTGACTAATTGGGTTAGCTGAGTCCCAGAGAATTTTGTGGCTGTTTAACCATGCATATTCGGCAGTTCTAGATTTCTGTATTTCTCACTTTGCGTGTTGCTCTTGTGTTCTTTGACGCGAGTGGATAACGTTTGTATATTTCCATATTTTTCATATTGGGAATCTGGTTCTATATTCGTGTCCGTCTTTTGTGTGCCTGGATGTTGACTGAATTTTATCTCTAGAATTCTCTGTTGTCTAATATAATAACTATTTTGAAAAAAAAAAAAAAATATATATATATATATCTGCCAGCATTCCTCTGGGATTACATTTATTTTCTATATTTGTGTGAGTTTTATAATTGTTTTTCTGGTTCTATTTTGTACTATGTCATTCAATACAGGTTTGATCAATAAAACATGACTGATAGCACATGTCCACAAACCAATAACTTCTAATTGTAAACTCCCATTGCAACAAACATTTAAAAATCTCATAGTTATTTTAATAACGAACTGTTACGAAACTATTAGATAATTAGTGCTCAGTAATCAATAGGGTTACATTCAATCAGTTCCCGTGATATTAAACAAGGGGAACTAACAAATATGAATTAACACGCTGGGGAAAATTGTGGTGAAAAAATTTAATCTACAACCTAAAGAATCCGTTAACACCCAATCTCCAGCATACTTAAAGTATGTTATTTGTTATGTTTATTTTTTATCGGCAAGACCTCATTGAATCGGCCGTACTGGTGAATGTATGTTGCAGTTCAAGGTCTATGTGGCAAGGGTAGCCCAGACATGTGGATCACGTCTCATCTTAAACACTACGCGCAGTCATCGTATATTGTAATGCAGTCTTCTCATCGGTAGCTCGCATATATGAGGTATTCACTGGTAACGATATCATTTTATAGCATAAAATAAATGACGAAGTTGTTGCGTACGTTTCTGTAGTTTCTGTATCAGAAAAAACCTTTGTAAGTTGTCTTCATAGTTTTCTACGCGAAAAACGTTTAGACAGAAAGATGTATTATAATAACTTGTATAACTCTACAAGTTCTAGGTTAGTGATCCACACAAATAAATAAAGTATCCTGATTGAAATCCGAATCGAAGTAGCGTTAACGCAACTCATAAATTTCTAGTCACTGCTAAAACGGATAGTTTGTGTAATCAATATCACTTTTTTTATACTCTGTTCATTGTTTGGTCTTTTTGGTGTTTTAAAGTTCCCTCGTACAGCACAAGCCATTGGGAGTAGGAATCGGCCAGGGCCTGTTTAAGAAACCTGACGCCGTCCGCCGTAAGCCCCTCGAGACCTTGTCGTCCTCTCCCACCACCAGCGCCTTAAGCGACGCTCCGTGTAAGGTGCTAATTAAGCGTTTCCAAAAATTCCCTTTTATTATTATATTTTAGTGTTCAAACCTATTCGACTTAAATTCAGTGTAAGTGTTTTGTATATTATTTTGTTCACGTCGCCATGTCGTATCAAAGGCTTGTGACAACTGTGACAGTGTAACTTTCTCGTGACGTAATCTTGTAAATTTATAAGTAACTATAAACTTGTTAACGCCAACAAGCCGGCATAATTTCGCTTTGTCTGTGTTTTCTTAGTTATCACAGGGTTCATTGTAATGTTACTTTGTATCTGTCATTCTCGGTCTGATCTCATTGAAGGGTGACATGTTTTTGGCGGGAGCAGCTGGGTGGTCCTCCGTTCTCGTGCTAGGGCACTCTTCGTTATACGGGCGTAGCGATCGGTCGCGTTCAGCCCCCTAACTCCCGAGAGGATTCAACTTTCGTTTCACCTCGACGCAGTCTTTACAGTAGTGTTTCAATTTGTCATAAACCTTTTTCGCTCATCCTCCCGGAAAGCACCGGTCCGGGGAAGACTCGCCCCCTCCCTCCCCCTCCTTTTGTTTGCGAACGTATTTGCAGCCAATTCACTACGTTGGTCACGTTCATTGAAAAGTGTGTCAGCCGACACGAGGCTTTACTCGTGTGCCCGCATCTACTTGTATCACCTCCATCGTCGTCTGACAATACAACTCCTCTGTGTTTAAACCGTACTATGGATGATTTCTTTAAGGTATTATTGTGTGTTTATTATTCTAGCGTACGTATGGTATTCTAGGTGACCAACAACTCGGATAGCTTCAGTGCTATTCTTATGTGAGTATTCAAACGGCGTCCTGGCGAACCAATACGTCAGGATCCTCCCCTTGGAACGTATACAACGACTACGTCGACACAGGACACAGGGTTCTATGGCCAGGGCTTTTCGACTCAGTCTCGTGCGAGGCCGAATGAGTGAGTGAACGTGAAAGATTTTTCGTCAGCGGTCAACATCGAGGTCTTTAGCGCTGGTGAGGGCGTCATGAGGGACGGGGGAAACGGGAGATCCCCGAGAAAACCCACCGACCAACGGCATCGTCCGGCACGATTCCTACATGCGAAAATCATGGGGCCCCAACCCCGCCGGGAATCGAACCCGGAGCGCTTTGGTGGGAGTGGAGTATTCTGACCACCCAGCCACCGCGTACCCTATTGCTAGAGACATGCAAAATTCGCGTTATCGTTTGGTAGCGCAGACTAAACTTCACTTTCCTATACGTAACAGAGCATCATCTGCGATTCAATTGGCCACGAACTTTTTATGTGTTCACATTTGCGTGTGTTACATCTTTACGGAGATTGTCCTCTCGACTGTGCAAGCATTCTCCGCGGCAAGTCACGACAATATCGGCCAGCGGGAGACGTCGAACGAACCTATAGTCACTTGGAATTTAGTCAGCTGTCAGAAAATAACGCTAATTTTGCATGTCTCTACCTATTGTTAGTGCTAGTCCGAGAAAGCTGACTATTCTGGCGAACGAAATCACTTTCTGAATTACGCTAATACACTCGTTATTCTCAACCCTCTGCACTGCTGAACGCGTTAAACCATCTCAACATTCGCCTGGTGAGATTTCGGAAAACAAAGTAAATCCGAAATGAGGATGGCCGGAGCTGGGGATCGAACCTGGATCCGTCCGAATGCGAAGCGAATGTTTTACCACTGCTCCACCACGCTCGGTTTAGTAAAACCCAGTGCATTTTGGTAGCTACTTGTTGGCAATTATAGTTGCACCTAACATTGTGTAATAACTGCCTTATTGCAAGATAAAACGTACAGTACATAAGGGTGGAGACACATAAGTTTTTGTCTTGAAGTAAAATACACATTTGTCATAGCATCGAATAAACTACTACAGCACTTAAAAATATAGCGCCTTCAAAACACTTAAATTATATTGTATGAGAAACACTTCCTGATCCGTTCCGTTCGGCCGCTCCATTCCCCGGAAACAAGATGGCACTGGGCATTCCATTCGTCAGGCCAAAATGCCCCGAGGTCATAGGTCACGTCCCCGAGAAGGAGTTGTGAAGTGAGTGGGTGAGAGATATTGGTCAGCGCTTATCATCGAGATATTTAGCGCTGGTGGGGGTGACATGATGTGAGTATGGAGCAGCGCCGGAATGAAAGGGCGGGGGAAACGGGAGATCCCCGAGAAAACCCGCCGACAAGTGGCATTGTCCGGAAAAGGAGTTGTAAAGGGACGTCTGCTAGTGACGTTTCATTGCCATTTCGTTTATTGGTTATTTTGATTGAACAACTAAAATGTGGTAATGGAAGTCATTATATGTAATGACTGACAGTAAATAGTTGTTATGTTCTTTGAAAGAACTGTGCAATGGGAGTGCATGACTGGATTTATTTACTTGGACATACTCCATTGCGAAATAAATGACTGTTAAAAGAAAACTAAAAATAATACAAGAAAACATAAATAAGCAGAGTATGCTTTAGTCATCAGGATATATACACAACATGAAATTCCAAAACTGGAATCTGGTCAGATAAAAACAATGAACAAACAGAAAATAAAAGAAATAACAAGAATATAAAAAAATAGCTAAGTTGACATGCGACACAACGATTTATTTTCTGTTTGTTCATTGTTTTTATTTGACCAGATTCCAGTTTTGGAATTTCATGTTGTGTATGTATCCTGATGACTAAAGCATACTCTGCTTATTTATGTTTTCTTGTATTATTTTTAGTTTTCTTTTAACAGTCATTTATTTCACAATGGAGTATGTCCAAGTAAATAAATCCAGTCAGTAAATAGTTGTATTTAACAATGCGTGTTCAGTTTCGTGAGTGTTGAAGTTTATAAAAATAAGACATTTCAGAATGGATCGTGGTAGTTCATAAACTTTGACCTGTAACCATGTAACTACATTCAATAAGGATGTTAAATATGTGTACTTTTATTTATATACAAATGTTATATTTTCATGTCGAGAGATCTTAGGCGTTACATTCGCAGCGTGATCTTTTGACCTGGGTTCATTTGACCCCGTGTCCTCGCGTATCGCGAAGAAAATAAAAGTAAATCCGAATGTAACAAATCTTATTCATAGCCAGATGAACAGCAGCAAACTGCGCTGCATGCTAAACGTTTGCTATCGCCTACGTCACACGGGAAATACCCGATGACCTCGAGGAGAGCAGGTTTGACTTTATATACCCTGCCTCGGGCTCGTTGACCAGACTAACTGCGCAGAAGAGAGAGAAAATCGTCGTCTGCTATGAAGCTGACACTGGTTCTTGCACTGGCCTTTCTGGTCGCCATGTTTGCAATCTGTACCGCCCACCCTGTCGAAGACGCACGACCACAAATAAAAGGTATGGCGAAAGACATTTTAATCGGTCATTGTTAAAATGGACCTAGTCCAAAAATAAAACATAAGTGTGCGAAATCTGTTAATTACAGAGACAGTTCATTTTAACGGAGCCCACAAAAATGCAAACACTTGTTTCGTATGTACAGAAGATAAAGACTTAGTTCTTTTCAACTTCAGTCAGTCCTGCGTTACAAAAAAATACCATTAAAACTAGATGTTCCTGAAATTAGGACTCCCTTACATAAATGTCACCTTGTTAACCTAGGGGTCTATTATGTAACTTAACCTCCGGTAGAGACAGTCGTATGATTTTCTTTCTAGAAGGACAGCGATACAGGTAGTAACTCATGACTCTCTTTAAATCGTATTCTCTAACACCTATCTTTACCCGAATCTCTGTAGTTTTGACAACACCGTAGGATGTACTTTGTTACAAAATTGTTTGTTCTCAGTTTTAAATTGCTTGGTACTTAAATTGTGTTTAAAATATTTCTAATCACATTTGCTCCTTTTCAAAATTCCAATTTAAATTATACATAACATCAATTTCATTCGTATTTAAAGTACCTGTCTCTAGTATGAAGTTAGTGTACTGCATGATAAAATAAAGAGATCGCAGCACTAGTAGGTACTTCGTCGGTGTACCTCTATCTTCCAAGAAGTATCAGTGCAATTACTGTACTAAATGTGTCGTTCATAGCGACAGTGAAAGCTAAAATTCACACAGCTATAATTCACGAAACGTATTATATGTAAGGGATTATGAAATATTGTATTTTAGTTTTTTTTTCTCAGCCACATTTCAACCACAATTTTTCTCCTACGAGGATTGCTGTAGAACGTTACCAATAAAACATACATTTCCATGCGCTTTCGCTCGTATAATGCCCTAGGACCTGATAATTATACAAAGAGAACCACTAGCCTTTTGAAATACATTTAAGGCACATTTTTGAATCAAATAATGCTAATGCAACTATAAAGAATCACTACTCATCGTGTACCGACCAAATTATACATTTTAGAGGTATAGTTTATTGATATAAAATGTTTCTAGAGATGTTAGAAGTAGTCCCACGTAAAAAAAATTTTTATATTAAGTTATTTTAGGTTAGGTTAAGTTATGTTAGATTAAGTTAGGGAACCTAACCTAACTTAACCTAACCAAAAACTGACATAACCTAATTTTTTTTGTACAACTACTTTTAACGTGTGTAGAAACATTTCTTTAAGTAGTTCTGCACAAACAAGTTTTTATAGGTTAGGATATTTTAAGATAGTATAGGTTAGGTTAAGTTAGGTTATATTAAGTTAGGTAACCTAACTTTACCTAAAATAACGTTAGCTTAGGAAATGTAATGTTACCTAACTTAAACTAACATAATCTAACCGAATTTAAACCTAAACTAACCTACAATATTCTAACCTAACAAATTTTTTTACTTAGGAAATTAGCTATTCCTATAAAGAACAATAATTTGGCCGGTACACGATGAGAAGTGATATTTACCAATACTAAGTATCGTAGTAAAGATAATAACATGACAGTATCCTTTGTATAAAGATCGTATATTGGAGAGAAGAAATTACAGCATTGATGCCTTGACAGGAGTGTATTTTTAAGGTCGTCTTCGAGTAGTGGACCTTCAGCAGAGCTCCGGCACTAATGTAGACGCTCATTTAAAAACTGCTCAACGTACGTGAGTGGTGTCTGATTACGAATAGCATTTAAAAAAATTGCTACACTCATGCTTTTACAATTCAGGATCTTTACTAAACTCTAAAAATATAGAGGCCTACATACTTTTTTTTTCTCGTGGCTGAAAATGGTGAACATGGACATTTTGTGGTCTTTTTTTAGCCTAGTTTCCGAAATAGAAAGTAGGCTTACGAGATTACCTTCATGCCTGTGTGTGTCTCTCTGTGTGTGTCCCATAAAATCTTTTGAACCAGTGGACTGAATTTCGTCAAACTTTTGTAGACATGTTGTACTTAGTAACCTGACTTGACTTTTATATATTTCATTTACGCCCGGTTTATAAATTCAATATGTTGGCCATTTTAACATTTTTTGATATATATATATATAAGGAAACTTTTAGAATTTCATTAAACTTGACACACATGAATATAAAGTAGGTTCAATTGGCTTATGCATTTCGTCCGTGCAATATACAAAGTTTCAAAATTGGGGGCCATTTTTTAAATGTTTAGCGTAGTACAACATATCTGAAAGTAATACGTTTTTATAAGTTCATTAAACTTAGTACACGTGTACCACATATTAAGCTAACTTTACTTTTGTGTATTTCAGTCATACAGTGTTCATGTTTTCAAAATAGCGGAAATTTTTTAATTTTTAAAATACCATGACTTATGTTAGCAAATATATATTTTTTTCTCAGAATTTCAACAAACTTGGTACACATATACTGCATGCAAAAGTGACATTACTTTTATGTACTCGGGATATTCCAACACCCCCTATCCTTTGCCATTATTTTGCCACCATCCCGCATAGCAGGTCTTCATTCACTGCCCAGAAGCACCCTTAATAAAACAAATGAAAGGCAGGACTGCTGAGTTTACCTCCTCGTTAGACTAGTGTTATTCGAATGTACCCTTCTCTCATAGTGTACTCACAGAGTATTTCACAGAATTATTTTTAAGTTTTAATAAGTGACGTTAGAAAATATCATTTATTGGGTCTTATGTGAGTGAATGGCAAACAACTTCAAAAATAAAATCACGAACACAACTGAAGTAGATTAAAAATGAAAATAAAATCTAAGCTTGTTTTTAGTACCCTTGTTTTTTTTCTGTATTTAATCATTTAAATATTTCTAAATATATCACGTCGCAATCTGCATAAGGAAAACAAATTGATGATAGGCTAAATATTTATCGCTATGAATTTTAAAACTCCTACATTGTCAAATTGACATATTGTAATTTTGGAGTTTGAAAGAGGTACCAGAAAGTTAAATTTAAACTTGTTCAATTCCCACACTCTAGAAAAAGCATTAAAGAGAACGTAAAGCATTCATAGTAAATGAACAGTATTAATTTAAAACTTATTATATCACAACCTGTTACGGATAAAAAAAAATATTTTGTTGCGGCCGCTTCGGCACGTGTATAGTAAACTTTTTTTACACATAGTTCTATCAAATACACCTAATATCTTTTAGAATTTACGTAGCAAGACACCGTTTTATTGTTTCTCATTTCTCAACATAGAGTACTTAAAGAATGTAAATTACACACACGTAACTGAGCGAAAATTTTGTTTTATTACATTGTTGTAAAACAAAAAAGCGAAACTTTTTTTTTACGTATTTACAGTGCAGTTGTAAATTACGTTGCGCTGCCACACCGTGGCTTTGGCTTGAACTATCTGGCGCTTCATCGATTACTAGAACCCTCAACAGATGGCATCAAATCCTTCTTTAGCAGTGCGAAACAAAATATGCAGATTCCACTTATTCGTTTCGAAAAGTCATAATAATTTTAAAGTTCAGGAAATGATAAATGTCCTCTTCTTTCAACTTTAATATTACTTGAGTAACATAAATTTTACATAAAGTTTATTGGTGCTACTTAATACTCAAAATTATTTACCGCTGAAAATTGAGTACAATTCAGTTTGATGCAGTTTATATTTGCGTTGCCAAACAAATAATGGTACATAGGGTTTTATCGCATAATACATAATGTACAACTGTGGTTACATAGGCAAAAAAATAGTTTTATTTTATGTTTTGTAAGTGTTTCATAAGATACAGGTAGTTTGTACGCAGTTTTTATGTAAACAATTTTTCAGAAATACATTACTTAAAAAAATATTTTTTTAAATTTTAAACTAATCACGGACTTCCTTTTCTGTTACTTTATTAACTTTATTACACGCTGACGATTCCTCATATAAGTTAACCGGCGAAAGAAAATCAACCACAAAAATAAACAATGTGCCTTTCATGTGATAGGCTGTACCAAAACCAATGTTTCGATTACGCTTCTGAAATTTTGTAGCAATAGCGCGAATTATAATTAATATTTTGGTCTTATCATTAATACGAAATTTTGTTTAGTAGTTGGACGAAAAAATGGAGTCTAGGAAATAAATTGAGGTGATCGAAACGAATTCTCTTTAAAAGTTAAGAAATACCTTGCATCTAAATCTAAAATTGTATTAATATGACTTCCTCTTACTATATTATTTTAATTACTGTGCCGGATTACCGGATTATTTATTTCCCTCAACGAAAAGAACAAACGCCGAATCAATATTTAACAAATGCAAACTGACTTTATATGGAACGTAAGTTTTTATTTCTACTTTTGTTTAAAAAAACAATCTTTACTAAGAATGCACCGAAATATCTGTTAGATAAAATAAATATGCAAACTGTGTAACACTCTTACTAAACCAGGCATAATTAAAACGTACAAATTCTCCGATATCAAGAATCTAACTACCATAAATCATTCAGCTATCTTTCCTGCATCCAATGGAACGCTCTGCTGGACTATTTAAAATGTTCTGAACATGAATTTTTTTTTCGAATTAAACTAAAACAATATTTCCTGATGCAGCAAAATCAGCAATAATCGTATTTGATTTAATTTGGACATGCTTGTACTTACACAATATTTTTCGTGTTAAAAGTTTTTTTATGCAATATTAATTTCAACAGACTGAACTGAAGTTTTGCATGTTTCTACTAAATTGTATTATTTGTGCTTATTTCCTTATGTATCTAGATTTAAGAAAACTTATTTGCTTATTCGTTAGCTGAATATTTTAATTATAAATACCTACATTGTAAGTACAAATACAATATATATATATATAAATATAATGATATACAAACAATGTGCTTCGAGAGGATGTCATTAAGCATTGTGCACGAAATCTTGTAAACCGGCCTTACGCCGTACACGTTGTGTATGAATAAATAGGTAAACAAAGTCGACATTTTTTATTACTTACTTAAGCAGGCCTGTTTTTAATAGGTTAAGGAATGTTAGCTGAACATTTATTTGTATAAAGTACGTTGCGCAACACTGGAGAACGTTCCAATGAAATAACATTAAATGACTTACTAAGAAATTAACTGTCGAAACAAGGCCACAGTACGTTGCGCAACACTGGAGAACGTTCCAATGAAATAACATTAAATGACTTACTAAGAAATTAACTGTCGAAACAAGGCCACAGTCGACCAGCTGGTGCCAATTTCGTCGTCGGTCAATTGCAGAAATAAGACGAATGTTAGTCAGGCTTTGTATTCTGACATGTTCCAAAATGAGTCCACGAGTTCTTCTTGTCATCAATAATGACGAAGCAAGTTCAGTTCGTATTTCAATAGGCACTTTTATTTCATCCAGTCACATGGCTCGATTGCGTTGTAGATTATACCAAAATTTTACGTATTTGGTAACTTAGTGTTTACTTTTCTTATTAAATTGTGGATTCCAAGCTAACCTTGCCGAATACGAAATAACATACATAATTCAAATTTAATTACAATGAAAGTTCGGGAAATTGCTTAGGTTATAAAGCGTTTTCAATAGGAACATGCAATATTTACCAGTGTCTTTTCCGGCACATGATCGAGTTGCTTGGTCTCCAGACGTTAACCATATTAAGTTTAATTATACTATAGGTTTAAAATATAATTAGTTTTACTATGGATGATATTGGCAACGTATAATTTTTGCTGCTACTAATGCCGGGGTCGATAAGAGGGCTGTTTGCATACTGGCGCCAAAGAGATAACTTCGGGTGCGAAATCAAACATTGCCGAAGGTCGAAGTCGTCTTACCAGAATTAAGGCCGGGATTACGATGACTTTACGTTCACGTGTACGTAATACGTAATCAATTAAGTGCCATATTACGATCTTTCACATAAGCTGCAAGCAGGCAATGAAAAACGACGTAAGAGAGCCTTTCAATTAATAGTCAAAGATAACATGACACAATAGAAGACATTAACTCCTCCGAAATGTGATAGGCCCAGGCGATCACGTGGTATAACTTCACGTACCACTTTACCTTAAAAGTTTGACATCGACAAGCTTTTCGTTACGTGAAAGTGAGCGTAAGTTTAAAATGGCGCTATCGCGATAGGGCCCGTTCAAGTGTGTGTGTCAAGGTGTTTCCTGCTTACGTGAAAGTTAAAGTAAAGTGAACGTGAATGCATCGTAATCCCGGCCTAAATAGCGACTGTACCGATACCAGCGCTGCTAGCGACATAAAAGGGTTCTTTCCTAGCAAGTAACACTGTGCTATGTAACTTGAAGTACACTTAACCGTAACCATCTTGTGATGAAATGCATGAAAACAATTAACACTGCTCACTTTTTGGACTACTTCTCTGATCAGTTTTCACACAACTATGTTATCTACTTGGTTGAGGCTACCCTGGTGACTTTTCGTAAACGCCTACGCTATGTTTGTGTGTAACAGGAGAGGGAACTCGTCACAGGAGAGGTGTGTCTTGCACGGTGCTGAGGTGTCGACTTAGTGAGCACTGCACACAGCTGAAATACCCTGCGATATGCGTGGCTGGGGAGTGCTGTATCAGGACTGCCAACTGAACAACGCCTCGACAACCCTGCAAGCTTGCCACCATACATCGTTCTAGACACTACACATATGTTGGAAGAGCAACGCTAATAAAAAAAGTATCCCTCTACTCACTAGAAATGATGTGTGCTTTATTGCTTTCTGGTTCTTTTTACGTGGCAATTTTGTAGTGACGTTAAATTTTAGGAAAAAATTAACCACACAGGCAAATTGAATTGGTTAGCGCTTGGCTTAAGTTCACGCTTTTCTTTATACGATGGACTGAGGGTTAAATTATCTACAGATGCAGTATTTTGGAAACTCTATGCCCAAACTTTATAAATAGCACTTGGTGCAACTGTTACGCAACAGTTCTATAGGCGTAAATGAATGGTGGTAAAAGTTCTCTTAAAAATTAATAAATTAATTGTTTTCAACGTTGTGTTGTTACTTCGCCTTTAGAGCCACGATTTTATGGTGAAAAGATTTTTGCAACATTTGGTTTCGATGCGTCATGTGCACGTCTACAGGTCTCCTACATCGCCCGTAATTGGATAATTTTACTGTCACTTGCCTTGGCAAATTACAGACGTAAGGAGTCACAATAATATTATTCTGATTGGTGCAGTCAAATGAGAAATATGTCTGAACAAAGACACGCTGCCAATAACCACGAAGCAGAGCTGCCAATGTACACGCGAGACACTGAAACAAAGTAGGGCAAAAATATTTTCGCTACAAAATCGTGGCCCTACTCATTCTTCAAGAGTTATACGCCACGACTTTAAACACATTTAAATTACACAAAAATACTTATTCAGAAATAAATGTGTATGGCTGTAATGTTTAACATGGTCTTTACTTTCAGTATTGGGCATAGCGTTTCCGAAAATCCTGTAAAAGCGCTTCATTAATTAATCTAATTATCCTGAAAACGAACGCCCATAATTGACACATTTCTCATTTCGAGAAGAGTACTTAATCCATACGTTAATAAAATGCAATCAAATATATATTATTTTAATTCAACACTGAAAACATTGTAACGCCAGTCAAAGAAAATAAAGGCAATTCTTTACACTTTTAACGTTCCGGTAAATCCACAAATCAAGAAAATGTAAACAATCAAACATTTGTTATTTTATTTACAACATTCAAGACATATTTGTCAAATACAGGCTCCTTACGATTAAGTGAGCACTTTTAAAGCAATGTTTACTTTTTTAATTTTAACAATTCTGTATTTTTGCACCTGTAGTTGATATAAAATGGCAGTGTTTGAAATAAACGCAGCGTATAACCTGCATCGTAATGAAATGCTGAAGCCAGTGAATTTTTTTTGTTATTCTAGGCTTTCAAAATACCTCCGTTTATTTGCAACGAAAAATGTTATTACAAACAGAATGGTTTTATTGGATGTACGCAATTACTGGAGACTGTTTTTGAATCGCAGAATACCAACAGCAACATAAAAGGTCTACACTCGAGAAAATAATCAACAAAAGTACAGTAGAAACAAGCTAAACAATACAACAAACATACAAACATGCAAATAATTCCGAAATAGGTATGTAGTCGTTTTTGAATTTGAAACAAAAAGCAAAAAAAAAAAAAAAATCGATAAAAACGAAAACGAAAAATCAAACAGACAAGTACCATACAAGATGCATGGCGTTGACGACAACGATGGATGAGAGACGGATGACAACACAAAATAACACTGCAATAAAAATAACCCATTAATTAGGTTACTTTGGATTCTCTGCGGTTAAACAACATTCGCTATTAATGACATGTATCCAAAAAAAACATACAGTTTGTCATACACCCTCACTGCAAAAATCATTCAATCATCACAAACAATGATATTGTTAACAATCCACGTCCTATGTGTTAAGAAGGAGATGATGGGATAAGTGGGGTCAATTTGTGGGCGATATGGTTAATGCGTGTGAGGTAACTGTGTCGTTCGTGTACAAAACTTAGGTAGAGTGTTTGAAAAATGAACGTGATGTTCAAATTCTGTACTGAGCATTTTTGTGGCTAGTACACCGTCCAATCATTAGCTGAAATCGGTCCGTTTCTGCATTGTTGCAGAAGGATATTGTATCATTTTCAATTGGAAAAAACTATGAAAAAAAGTAAAGTCACTGTTTGTGAAAATCCTTTAATATAGCAATATATAAAGCTGTAAGGATGCTAAGACCCCATTGTAAAGGCGTATTAGCTCAGTAGCATACTAATACTACCTTGATTATGCTGCTTATCAGCAATCCCTCGATCATTTATTGTAGGGATTAAGTCAAAAATATTTTAATATCCTATCCTTAGTTTAAAGATATTTGTTATTTCAGGTAGATTTTAAAATACATTGAAACGTACCAACTATAACCCATTACTGAAAGATGTAAATGAAATTCAGTAAGATCTCGTCTTGTTGGCGGCATAAAATTTTAGTACATGTTGTATCAAATAATACAAACGAACTTCACAAATTTATAGTAGCTGAATAATTAAAGTAAAATAAATTAATTTTTACATTTTACTTGTTTCTTTATGTTGCAAAGAGAAACTGTTTTTTTACTTATACATACATATATGTTGGTAATTTCAAATACAACACATTGAGTTATAATTTGAGTAATTCTGCTGCAGTTTCCGCATTTCATCCAGTGGGTTCCTACACGATGTAAATATTCTGAGTGAAAATGTTTCTTATTAGATAATGTTTTGGTGAAAATTTCAGTATATAATTTGCCTGCCAAAAATTCAACTACGTCGTTGGTTTTACGTGCACAAACATGACAAATGTTTTTCTATCAGAGACTTATAAGAAGAACAATAAAATATTTGTAATAATTAATTAAACTTGAAACTTTATATTTCTTGTTTCATTATTTAAACGACTTTCGGCGCTGTGCACACATTAAAAGCAGCATCGGAATAAAAATTTCACACAACTAGTAATGTATAGTGGATTTAGTAGACAAAGTTTTAACATACAAACTCTGTCGGTAAATGTAGTAGGATATGATGAAACGAAGTACTGCCACTTTACTTTGGTGCACACACGACATGTTCAACCGGACAACCTTGCAGTTATTGCTCAAAATTACCTAGTAGTGAGTACTTAAATAATTTATACTGCAACTGCAACCGTAACTGTTGCAAGAAGATCTTCCTTTGACTTCACAAGGGTTTCGTGAATGGAACATGTCCAGTTAGAGGCAAGGAGAATGTAAGAGTTTGATATGTATGTCAGAGGTTACTTATCAAATCAGTATAAGTCCTCTCTACAGTACCTAAACGTGTGTTAACAATATAACTTTGCAAGATTTTGTATCGCAGAAATCGTGCCAATGAGATACCAATCATCAAGTCAATGATAAAATTAAAATAGGTTAAGACATTTTTACACAGCCCTAATTAATGTTTTCCTTGCATATATTACATTACTTTCTCTCACCGAAACACATTTCATTTTAATCACTGAATATTATAAAAGAGAGTTCTTTTTGCAGTAATTGCTTTGTTCACTTTGTAAACCATTAAATTTAATTTTCTTGATGGTGTTATTAGCCAGTCTGGCACGACTTAAACCATTAATATCTTTCTTACTAAACTTGCAGTTTCCCAGGTTATTCAGTCGAAAAGGTGGCTGTGCTGCCATCCGTGTATTTTATTTCAACTTGCTGGTTTCTCAGTAGTTACAGCACGTGCCGGAAGATAGCACCAAACGCATAAAACGCGTGAATCGCAGTGGGGAGCCGTGTCTTAAATGGTTCGTTAAAAACAAGATTGACGAATAATTTGAGCAAATACTGCCAGTTATTTTAGAATATTAATTATTTGGGAACTACACATTGTTTGGATAATAATGAATAATTGCTGGATTTCTCTTTTCACTCACATTATTTTTTTTTTCGATACAGTTTTTAAGAAAAGCAGTATGGAATAAATATATGTTGGTACTTTTCAAAGTTGAAGTATGATCACCATAGTTATGACTTACAATCCAGCCGGGCAGGAAAGATTTTGTCTCTGTATGTATGTATGTATCTATGTTGTATGTATGTATGTACGTTGTATGTATGTATGTATGATAGATATTTTCTAGCGCTTCTGTTAATTCGATTAAAAAAAGGGGTTTACTGATTTATTTCTTAGGCTTATATTTGTATCCCCAGTAATGGCACACAAATATCTTATCTTACATTACCAGAAGCACGCGATCATGTGTTTATGAGATCTTTTTTTAAGTTCAATTTTTTTTATAAATGTCAAGCATTCTTTGTTATGTACTATACATGAACTAGTGACGTTTAGTGGATACGTGTTAAAATGACAAACACCAGTTTCTCTCCCAGCCCCTGTCATTGCACCAAGTTGTGTCATCGTCTCTAAATGACCTTGCTGTCGACGAGACGTTTACCCAAATAAAAAAAAAAACATAGGCATCATAGTTTTTTGCATAACCACGTGTCAAAGACACAACATGGCAGTTGCGGTGTAGCCAATATAATATTATATGTATGTATATATATATATATATATATATATATATATATATATATATATATTATATCTTTGTAATCTCAAAAGGTTTCTTGAAGTAGCTCATAGATTTAACTGACAATACAAATTACACTGTTTCTGTAAATTAATTTTAGTTTAATTTTTTTGCTACACCGTAACGGAACGGCCATTCGTGACTTTGGTGAGTGATTATGCAAAAACTATGGGGCCTAAATGTTTTTTTTTTAGGAAAATGACATTTTATCTTATGTGTAAACGTGGAAGAGTGTGTGGCACAAATATAAAATAAAATGAATAGAATTATTACGGTATCAGCATCCTTAACAGTGAGGACTTTATGGGTGATATGAAATGAGCATGATTAAGTGGCCAGAAGCAAACAAGGGGAGGGAGAAGGTAATGGAGTACATCGAGAAAACTATTCTGCTAACGTGTTGTTCAACACGTCTTCCAAGTGACGTGACACTTGGTGTTCGGTGATTGATGTGATCAGCGGTTCCTACATTTTTTACTTCTTGTTATTATTTGTAAGCTAATTTAAAGAAAATACGTATCAAATGTGATTTTAGTTCATTAATTTTATTTCACTAATGATTTGCTTTATGCTAAATGAATCAATGTTCTCTGTATAAAATTCAGTGTACTAAATTATTGAATTCAGTAAGTATTTTCTCGGTTCGTAGACGATAAGTGTTAATTATTAACTTCATGTCTAGTAGCGTGTTTATAACATTAAAACTATGTAGTCATGTGGGTAAGAAGGGGGAGATGGGAGTCATGCACTTCACTACTCCCAGTGGCGATAAATCTCCTACTTAACTTAAGTATAAAATAGTTTAGCGAGTTTTTTCCAGCCCTATTTAGGCACATTTCTAAGGCATATTTTATCCTGTATGAACTGCGTTTTGCATTTTACATGTTTCTTAAAAATAATAAAATACAGTTTGCAATGTAGAAGCGATTACGTGGGCGTATATTACGTAATCTTAGAAATCAAAACTTTTACTCCTACATTCAGTGGTATATTTCGATAATTAAAGGTATCAAGGGACAACGAACGCACTTCACACTACTGTAATTTTCCTACTATTCACTGTGTAAACTTCCATTTTGGTTTATGGGTGTGAAGTATACAATCGTCGTCTCATATTCCAGCAGGATTTTTTATTTTCTATCTTCAGGTTTCAAGTCCAGCTACGGAACACTGAATGGCACACTAACTTAATATTTTTTAAATTATATGTAGGTTTTCAGGATTCCATACTTGGGTTTACGAATTTGGTCAAAGTCTTTAAAAGAATTTATTATCATGTGTTTTAACACTCGCTCTTCAAACAGACGCTGCTGTAGTTTCTTCATGAGGACCACCGTAGTCTACCACCCACTGTTTTTAATTATGACAAACTGGTATGTGTACTAAAAATAGACAAAATTATGTAAGTATATTACAATTACACACATTGCCATAATATATTTCACGCCAAGAAAAATACACCTTTCTTGAGCAGTTTCTTGTGTTCACACTGAAAAAAATGTGTGACCATCACAAAATATTTTGTTATCATGGACCACGCCAATTTTTTGTGGTGAACACAGAAATGTTTTGCTGTCTTCAGCAAAGTCTTGCACTAACTACAAAAAAGTAACCACTACAAAACATTTGGTGATGTCCATATTGACAAAGCATTTTGTGTTCACCACGAAACATTTTTCCTGTGCACGATCAGCATGAATGAGCTCTAAAGACGACAAATAATACACTCGCCGAGTTATCTATCGTCCCTACAACCCAAGGGTCTGAACTGACGTACATATTTTCCATACTCCGGTTGTAAGGAATGGACTCAAGAGGATTCCCTGCCATTTACTGTGGATAATCTGTACTGCGTTCGTTACAAATTGTCATTCTAAGAAGGTTATTGATACACAATTGTGCAAAAAGACGTTTTGTTTAAGTCGGATGGTCGAAAATAGTGTTCATAATGCCTGTAGGCTTAATCATCTGAATGTAATAACGTAACTCTTCTGTAAATTGGTTTTTGTCTTTCTTATAATGCTGCTCTGAAAATACGTTTATTGCATTTTCAGAACTGCTGTATATAAAGTTGATTTATAACACAATACAACGCAGCCGTTAAAACTTAATACAGACAACATGAAGCATATAAAAACCCAATTAAAATAGTTGTATATTTTTAAGGAATGCTAAAAGTAGCAGAAACATTTCACATTTCAGAATTATTTTATAACTGAAAAAAAAAATGTAGTAATGAGTTTTTATGTATGCTAACATCAGTGTTTCACTGTGAATTAATCCGTTTCATAACGTTCATTGGTTTTCGGGGGTGTATTAAGTAAGAACGTGCAAATTTTGACTTTGAAATACCACTATGGAAAAACTTGCTATGCTATTTTATTTTGTAAGAGGAGAATTATACTCCCAATTAACGTCGACAAAACGAGCACTATAAAATAATACAAATTTAAATTTTAGATTTTTCCATTCGAACATCTTAACACCTTCAGAGTCAGGTTTCTAATGGTGTTTGCAATTAATTTTAAAGATTTTTAAACGCATTAATTGATAAATATATTTTTGTTAGCAATGAAAATAGTCATCTACAAACATGAAAAAAATATTATTTTTGTCCTATTAATTAACCCCGCAAGATATCTCGGGCAAATATCTAACGGAGAAAAGACGCCGGTTGCCTGCGACATTTAGTGTTTCCAATGCCGAAAGTCATGGAGTGGTAATAGGTACGCAGGACACCTGCATCGGATACATCACCGCCTTCACGCGCAGGTCATTAATCTAGTGTGCAGTCTATCCGTAGTCAGCTCGCCTCTTGCAACTTTCAACGGCGATCCTATTATTTTATGACAATAATATTAAATGTGTGTGTGTGTCAGTATATGGCTTTGGAAAGCCTGTAATGTAGTTTTTTACCTTAAAACAGAAAGTGAAATCACTAGTTATGGCAATTTCTATCTTCATGAAAGAACAGACTGCTGACTTGCAAGAAGAAGCCCTTCATATTTCACCCTGCGACGTTTTATAAGAGTCGATCATTTAACAATATTTACATTAACTAAGGACTCCCAAAGAAATCTCCTGTTTTGGCGGTACTAACCTTTATAAATACCTCTTTTTATGTTACATTTATCATTATTATCCCAGAACAGTGTCAAATATCTGCAGTATGTGGTTCTTTCAAAGCAATTTTGAAATGTTAAGATATAATTATTATCCTTATCAGCAAAGTTTTCACAAACATCATACCTACTACGAAGACATTGCACGCGTTTATGGGCGATGAAAATATTGTAACGTAATTTCGGGAAAAATTGTGATAGGAATAAGATGTAATCCTGAGGGCAATAATATGTGTGTGTGTGCGTGAGAGAGAGAGAGAGAGAGAGAGAGAGAAGCTCGCCGTAAGTTCCGCTGTTGAAATATTGTAACCTACTTCTTAAGGACAAAATGTAAGTTTTCAATAATTTTCGTTGTTGAAATTTGTTTACATTTGCTCTTGTGTTGATGTTCTTGAAAATGAAATTAGGCATTACGAAACGCAACCTGCTACACTAATATCGGCGCCATATTAGTTGGCCAGTAGTAGCTGTTAAGAAGAAGGGAACATTCCAAGAATTGGAGCAGCAAACTACATCACTACCACCCATGGATGTAGGAGTGTACAGGAGATGGCATGTTGAGACTTCCTCGAAGTCGACACTTTATGCCAGTTTTGCGCGAACAATGCGTTATTCTAGCCCGACACAAACTTTCAGAAAGCGGTTACGAAATCGTAGTAAGTATAGTCTACTTGATAGTATTGGTCAAGTAATTAGTTCTATCCATTCGTCAGATGTTTATAACGGTTTTTCGACTGCACATAAATTCTAAAAGTAGTATGTGCTGCAAATCTGTCGCAGATCGACCTATATTATAAGACCAGGCTAGAACAGTGCGGAATATCATTCTACACTAGTACGATGCACGTATATGGTATTACAATTATGTACTAGAAATATCTACTCTATCAAGTAGATCATAATGTTTTTCGAAAGCTCCTATTATGGCATTGATACTGCTTTACAGTTTGAGTGAAAACGGTTACGTGTGTCGCATTCGGTTGAAAGAGAGGACAGGCAAGGAAAATTAAATATGCCACTGTTACATTTCATGGGTAAAAAGGCCATATTTCATATTGTCATAGTGTGAATTGTGTGGTTAAACAATTGTTTATGTATGTAGATAAACTGAAAATACGGCCCTATAGTTATTGTTTATTTACACATATGTACGTCACTGACAATATGCAACTGCTTGACAGTAGCAATAAAATAACACATTCACACAAAAAATGTGAAATATATGACAGAAATAAGCATAAATGTAATAAAGACTGTTAGCTCAACAATGGCTTCCATGGGCAATCAGTAGGTGATGTCGGTACTCACATAAATGTATTTGAAAACGCAGTCATGTCGTTAAGTTCACATTTTATTGCAACATTTTGTTCTCCAAACAATGTAGACTAAGTTCAACACAGCATATTTGTTATTCGATAAATCAATTTTACTTTATTGCTCTTAAAAATTCGTGTAAAATACATTTTCTCTTATGCGAGAAATAATATTATGAGCTACAGTGACCACGTGCACATTCGTTCGTACATAAAGGGCACAAATACACTTAGTTCAAGTGTTTGCCTGCGCAGAATACGGCATAGCCACTCACTGTTACCACCAATAACATACCTCGGTACGAAAACAATAACCCTAAGTACGTTAAGCATTGTGGCAGGTAATCATTGTAAGCTTATTTTTGTTCCATCCCCTGCTTGTCACCAACCAACTTAATAAGCTTGTGCTGCACGTTTTCTAGGTGAGAAGACAAGATTTACTCAATCACCATACGTTGGCCAGGATGTTATGAAGCACTTTATAGCAATTAAGATATTTGGGGTTTAGGGAATTTATAAATTGTTTAATATTTTCTACATAATATGTGAAATATCTCACCAAATGTGACGACAGAAGATGAATTGTTCACATGGCATTAAATATCCTATGGCTAACTGTACAGTACAAAAAGCATAGCACGTTGTACATTATATACGTGCTGCACAAATATTATATTTGTGTTGCCAACACAATTTTAGTGACTATTATTTTCCAGCCCCTCACGTTTCCTCTTGACAAATACTGGCTAGAAGATGACAAATAACATAATCACTTTTTTTTCCACCAAATGTCAGATAATATAGCAGATATTTACCAACCTACGATGTAGAAAGCTGTCATAGATTAACATTTAGAGGGTAAAACGATAAAATATTGATATGCCTTCAGGAATACTTAAATTAGGGAAATTACTGTAAATCAAAGATGGTAGTGCAGTCAACAATCGTCGCTTGCTGTGACAAACTTCAAGCTCGAGCTGGGGCGCGCACTGACGGAGTGATTTCTCGTGAGCGACTATTCACACAGAGGTGAGCCAAGCTGTCCACGCTCTACGTACTATTAAACTCTCAGCTTGCGATGAATCCTTTCGAGCGGCTGCGGGCTGCTGACAGCGTTGACAGGCCGCTTGCTCGGCCAGAGTTATGGACCCTCGTAGTGGCCTGGAACGGACTCCGGGGTGAATACTGTTGTCGGTAGGTTGGTCGGCGCGTCTGGTCGTTCGCCAAGCGGTCGTGCCTGTACTGGCCATTGTCCGGGTAATTGATGGACGTCGTTGGTCCGTGCCCTCTTCTGTAATCATCCAACCCTTCCGCGCCCGCAGTGCAACCGTACAGCTGCGAGGTGGCCATGACTATAGGAATATATAGGGAGATAAGTGAAGGCGCCGTTATGTGCGTCATAACATGTAGAGCCCTGTTCGTGAACTTATCCAAGGTTAACTGGACGGAGTTATCGATGTTCAAGTGGCGAAAAATTATATAATTTTGTATTTGATTAAATTGTTTTGTAGATGTTACTATGTAGTACATTTTTCTCTTAGAAACAACATTAGCCCAGCCAGTTTTCCCGTACTGGCCTTTGAAAGATGACGGTATATTTTCATTCTAATATAGACTAGGAAGATAGTCGAATTGAGGAGTTGGCTGCCTTCTTTCCATCAAACAGTTTTTCTTGTTCCATAATGTCTATTAGAGACGCACACAAAATTTTATGTCGGTATCTGAGTTCACCAACTTATGAATTTTTATCTTGACCTGGACAGGTTTCACTATGCTATAATAATTGCTGTTTTATCTTTGGTTATGTGTATAGTAGATATAATAAACTCGTGTAATGTAAGTAGCTACTAATTATTGGTAGTAAGAGGAAATCATATGAGTTTAACGTAAAATAAAACAAGAACGAATTTCTCATAATAATATACCTGTCATTATCTCATAATGCCATTTTCTTACTAAGGCCTTCCAGCCAACTCCTCCATTTCTTATAGTCAAGTTTTGTGAGGGACCATTATTTCCACTAGTGACGCTAGTATCGGCAAGAGAGCTATTACATGCTGGCGCTTACCTGCACAACTTCAAGTACGAAATCAAACATTCCATAAATACGACGTTCTGTAAATAAGAGCTTTCATTGCCTCCTTAACGATAGCATCGCTACTTAACAACGGACCTTCTCTCTTGCCGTACTAGTAACCCTGATCTTTCTTATGCGTTGTACAATTTAACCTAACCTACCGCAATGACATGTGTAAAAAGTAAACGCATTATTAATCGATTCTTGTTCATCTCTGACAGGTCTTTATTATACAGAGATGCATTAGCATAAGTATTTATAACCTTATAGGTCCTCAGAGTTATATTGTGTCCCATGAGTCACGGCGGAATGAAGACGGGGAAGAAAAGAAGAACACCCTGAAAAAATTTATCTTGCACCGTGTCAACATCCGTAACAATGTATTAATGCAAAACTTAATTGTAATTATATATAATTACTTTAAAATGTACAGTATATATCTTGAAAATGTGTATACCCAAATGAGCAAAATCTCTGCCAATTTTTAAATTACGTCTCTAAAACTATTTGTTTTTGTAAATCTTGCAATTTTTTTAAAGACCATATAAATGTTGACAACCTTTTTTACTGGAGAAAAAATTTTGTAACCATTTAAGCAAACTGATAGGACAATACATTTGAGGATTCTCTTTTACAAGCGTTCTATGTTAATAAATATGAATTTAATTCGATCATAACCACTAATTTATTTTTATTTCTCCAAATATCAGCGACAATCTTCTTGTAGTGCTTCATTAAAAAGTATATAAGTTTACATGATTTAACTTGTAAAAGTGAAATATTTTCATTATTAGTTCTCTTTATACGACAATCCCAGATCCCAAACAAACTGTGAGTTGCCGCAGTGAGAAACAATTCACTATTTTATCTATGTTGTTTGTTGTTATACATTAAAGGATTGGCATTAATTAAACAGTTTACATTAACAGGCTCTAACAATCTGCTAGAGTGACTCTTGAAGCACAAACATTACTGCACAAACGCAAATTGCTGGGAAGACGCCGAAATAATCCGGAGTTGTTAACGCCGGCGAATCTGAACTTACTTACTTACACGGCGCAAATTAAACAGTTCGCAGTTGCGCTGTGTCGGCGAGAGGGGAAAAAAGTTTAAGGTCTGTGGCAAGTGCCCTAATTAATACTTAGTGCGAGCCGCGCCAGTTGCAAGCCCTCCCGCGAAGCTGTGTTCGTCGCGCGCAGTATCTCGTGTTTTCAGACGGGAGAATTAGTGCCGCAGCCGTGTCCCCCAACCCTCAACTCCTTTGCTCCCAGCATCCGTTTGAGAGGAAAGAGAGAGAATGTTCTCAGAGAAGGAGAAGTGACGGGGTGGGAACTCCCTTAAAGAAATGTCCTTTCCTTGCCTCTCCAACCCTCGTGCATTCCTCGAAGGGGTGGAGCGGATACATCAAGATGCAAGTGGGGAGATGGGTGGGGGGAAAGGCAACTTTAATGATATTTCACATTTAGCTCCGCGAGCGTAAATTTCCCAGCTTGACTGTTGCGCGCTCCAGCGGCACCACCCCCAATTTCAACCCCTTGACTCTCCTACCCTCCTTTCCAGCCTTCCTTCCTGGTTTCTTCTTGGCTCGGGGAAAGAAGTTTCGGAAGTGGGACTAGAGAGTATGAAAAAAGTCAGCCGGAATAATGGGCGTATGGTGTCTCGGAAGTACCAACTGAGAGACATTTTATGGCGAATCCTGCCGCTGTTCTTATATTAAATGAACTGAGAAGATGGTCCTTACACTCTGAACCTGCCCCCATTTACAACAAATCTGAAATGAGTTTCGCTTTGTGTAAATTTTCCTAAAGCTATTCAGAAGTACACCTAATTGTTATATTCCAGAGATCATTAAAGCTAGCTATATAAATGTGCTGCATTTGTGTTTTCATTTGCTCGTACTTATACACGTACATAAACTGCAAAATATGTGCATAATTGCCTTTGCTCGGTGCTTGGATTAAATCGACGTCCGTTTCTGTAAGGCCAGACTCCTGTCTAAAAACTATCATTTTGTATGTAGAAAACTTTCAAATTTATAGTATATCTTATTTCTGTTTTAATGAATACGAAGATAAAACATTCACTTGATGAGAAGGAGCGCCCTTACTTAGGTAAACACCGAGTGTGTGGTACGCGCAGAGTGTGTGATGCTTGCATAGGCGAGTTATTTTTTAAGAGGGAGTTATCGTCATCTTAAATTTTTGTAAGAGGGGTGTTTCGAAAGTAAGTCTCGTCTTTTTTTACACGGAAACATTGTTGCCAAATAAAATACACCATGGTGTCATGAACTATACAACTTGCGCCATTTTTATACATAGTCGCCACCGACCTTGAGACATTTGGCAGAGCGGTGGGAGAGATTGCATCACACGGTCTACAACACCAATCTTGCCCCATAATACTAACACCTGTTCCCTGCACTGAAAGCCTCGCTCTCGGGGCGTCACTTCCACAACAATGCTGAGGTGGGGCAGGCTGTACGACAATCCCTTGCATCGCAGGGCACCGAGTTATACCAGAGTGGTTTCTTCAAACTTATTGCACACCATGACAAATGTTTTGGTGATGACTGTCGAAAAATAGTGCAAGGTGCTTAGTTCATGAGACCATTGTGTATTTTGTTTGACAATAAAGTTTCCGTGCAAATAGTAAACTAATCTTACTTTCAGAACACTCCTCATATTGTGTGTTATTGGGTTAATTTAATGAACTTTCACCTAACTGCAGAATATAATACATATTAATAGAATTGTAGGCATCAGAAATCTCTGTTTGCCGTTACTGTTGCTATAGATCTAGTGGCATTTATTAAGTTCTTATTACTACTTAACTGTGGTTATATTTGCAACAACAAAAATGGCAAACACAGATTTATGATGTCTGTAATTATACCTATGTGTATCATATTTGGCAGTTAGGCTAAAGTTTCATAAATTTCCCAAAAGAAAAGTTATGACACAAAATACAAACACACAAAATGGCGACAAACCCTCCCTCTTAATTAAATATACATTTGGACAGTTCTGTTACAAAAAGGAAATGTTTGCGCAACTGCAAAGACCTCTCGTTTCTTGGATGAAATAAGGTTTCCTGCTGTCAATGCCCATTTTTCTAGAAATAATAGTGTCAAACTCTCCATGTAAAATTGAATTGCACAATAATTGTTAAAAACCGAAACATCGAACTTAAACACTGCAACATCCGCAAATTACTTCTTGGTACACAAACCCACTTTTTCAGGATCAGGAGGAGCATAAGCAACCGAGGCTGCTTACAGACGATAAATAAAATGCACAAAATAGAATGAGTTTTGATTGGACCCTTTC
This sequence comes from Medauroidea extradentata, assembly GCA_003012365.1. Taxonomy (NCBI): domain Eukaryota; kingdom Metazoa; phylum Arthropoda; class Insecta; order Phasmatodea; family Phasmatidae; genus Medauroidea; species Medauroidea extradentata. Next base: position 40,441 of record PNEQ01113754.1, read on the forward strand.
AGTGAAATATCTACCCACACTTCTCAGTGTGTTGCTCATTGCGTATCTATCAAACTACTCGCTATCTTTTTTTTTTTTTTTCCTTCAAGAAATGAGTACAAGGACATTCTCAAATCTGTTTCAATGAGAAAATATGTTTTAAATATTGAGACATTCGGCATTATTAATCATTCTGACTAGTCACTCAGGGTTTGCATTGAAAAATTCCATGCAATTATTGACGACGAAATTTCATTTACGTAATGACAAAATTTTTAGATATGTTTTCGATCACACGAAAGATTGGTCATAAATTCTATAATGAATCTAAAATCCATTAAAAACAATTGAATAATTATTATGTTTGGTTTTTAGACCGGCCGTCGTTCCGACCAACTCTGATAACTTATTTATGTACGGACTAGGGCTGATGGCCACTTGTGTATCAGTCTGTTCGCTACACAGACTGACATATAAAGGACAAATAAATCAGCCATGTTCATATAAACTAACATGGACGATCATTCACAAACGCGGTCAGAAGAGAAGAAGATGATGGCGGTTTGCGTGGTTACCACGCATGGTGGGATAAGGCGAGTAAAGAAGGGAGAAACTAGACAACTATCAAGATGCGTAAGTATTCTTGTGCATGCTGATTTTCATGAAGACCCAGTTTCATGCAATACTGATCGCGAGTCAGACTCAGGGTCACACATGGCTGAAACACCTGCTATGTGAAGATATAAAGGATGCCTGGGCTCTGAGATACAGTAAGCTCTTGGATTAACCCGTAAATTTTCATACTCTGAATCAGTAGTCAGCAAAATGGTGATGGTATGTGTAATGATCTAACGAGCCCGGCCCTGGTAAGAAACGTAGATCTGGTTCGCTTGGCATTAGGATTCGCTACGAAACCGTTTCATAGAGGTTGGATAGGTCTCTACCTCGTCAAGTACTAATTAAAACGGTGAATTAAAAAAGAACCCAAGTCCAGAAACAAAGATTGTTCAGAAGAAGGTAAAACTACCAATTAATGTAAGAACTACTGTGATCAGCTCGTCTCTAATTCAGCAGCAAAAGAGAAAGCGTAGTGTTACTTACGTCGTTCAATGAAAGGAAGTGGACTTGGGTAGTATTTGAAATCACATTAATTACATTATAATGTATGGCTTTGCAGTCGCAGTGTGCAGATGCTTCAGAGCAAGAGTGATATTACTAATCGTGGTCTTTACATCTAGACACTGAACATTGACAGCTAGTCTGTCCCTTTCATAAGCACGTCAAGAAACTTCCGATGAAGAAACAGAAGGAGGTTAACATGCCATACGTGGGTTCCAGAAATAGGTGACAAATTTTTCTCAGGGGAAAGTGAAAATAAAAGATTAGATATGCGACACTCGAGGTCCACCACATATGCTAAGGACTATAAACACTCTTAAAGGTGACATCCGAAGAGCATTTTTGTGGCAGATAATTAAAATAACTTGCGTCAGAGGATCAAAATGTGGCATGTGAAGTATGTAAACCGAAACCTGTGATAAAATTAAGTTATGGTGTGTAATACACACCCTCATCGTATGAAAAATAGCTGTTTGCAGCTTGTTGTCCATACAATATGGTTACTGTTCCTCTGACTTAAGTAATTTTCATAATTTCCCACAAAATAGATTTTTCGGACTTCACATTTAAAGGCTTCTAGAGTCCTAAATATTTGTGATGGACTACTGGTGTCACATATCAAATCTCTTGTTTTCACGCCAGCAATGTAATGGGAAAATTTGGTCACGTGTTTCTGAAACACTAAGCAGTTCGTTACATAATGAGTTTAACGAAGGACATCTCATATGATGGTTGGCAACAGGCCTACTGCATGAGGGTAAAGAATATGCTACTATTATTAGTTTATTGTTTTGGTTTGCAACGTGATGCAGCGAAAGCTCTAAATGGATTACTTTTAATTGGTTTTTTGACGGGATCACCTTATCTTAAATATACATATTTTGAAAATATTCCTCCTCGTAGATATTAGCAGATGACGTCCGCCAACTGTAACTGGAAAGGGATTATCCCCTTATTTCGGTTACATTTAACTGCGCCCGTAAGCTGAGTACAATAAAAGTGTTTTGGTAGCTTGGATAGCTGTGGCTACATTATTTTTATGAAAGGGTTGACTGTTGGCCTTGGCAAGTCTTTCAGCTTATGGTAGTTGTTAAATTATTCCTGGTATACGCTATGTGATCAGGCAGAGTAAGCCATGGTCTGCCTAAACTTTCCAGAAGCAATGAAGCAACATCTGCTGGAGCAATATCAGCATGAGGCAACACACGAACTTCAGACAGAATCAAACGCGCGCCCAACAAACTGGTGGACTGTATGATGCAACAACTCAAAATAGGAGATATTTGGTGTATTGTAGAATACTTGCGGATAGTGTAAATGAGTAATTGATATTATTAGTTTAGTCACGCTTGTTACGATGTCAGTGTATATAGACTACCGTGCCGCGTGGTCGAGACACGCCGAGATAATCTGAGTAATATACAGTAGAAGTAAAGGCCTATGACTTTGACTGTTACAAGGTCCATTGTTTGCATTATACAATATATACATTCTCGGTAGTTAATATTAGACTTAGTTCAAAATTCCGTATAGCAATTCTTGTGCACAGTTTTCAGTTAAATTCTTTATATATAACATTATTACGCGACGAGTTTTGCTGGTACTTGTTCAAAAGGTGCGAATCTAAGGTCCTTACGCAATTGGAAACTAATGTATTTAACTTTATATTGTTACTTATAGGACAGTCAACAACAATGGATGTGACAAAGTCAATGTCAAGACCGTTTGATTTTATTTTGTTAAAATATTGAATCTTAAATTCAAATTCAAGGTGGACGTTTCCCAAAAACCAACAACAATCTAACGAAATCTGTTTTATTTATTTATTTTTGCAATGTTATTACGTTCTTATCAAGTACTGGAACTTCAGCGGCTTAGTACGTACCTGGCGCATGGTGCTGAAGTGTCTAGGTTTCACCTGTTATTTTTTACGCCAAATCGCTTAATTTATTGCCGTTAATTTTTGTACTAAATAACCCATACTATATACTTCTACAATTTTAAAATTGCAGAATGGTTGTCAGAAACATGACTTTTGGACCCCTCAAAAGGGTTTAAAATAGCCCATTTAAAGACTGCTGTAACTCCTAAAATGACACCCTAAAAGCCTCCCGAATTTGTAAAAAGTAAAACTTTATGCGTTGGCCTTGACTTCATACTGTCAACAAATAAAATTTTAGGGTCACTGCTTAAATTGTAAAAGAAATAAAACCACTACGAAAACACTACAAGTCAGTTTAACGAGCTGCGGATGGAGCCGATGTGCTTCTCGTAGAGCGTGATACTCTCACCTTTCACGCTCCGCTGTTCCCACACTTCCTTCTTAATAAATAAATGAAAAAATATGCCCTTTAACGTGCTCGGTGAAGCTTGTAAAATTTTACGTGCTCCCTACATTGTCTTAAAAAAAGTTTTACATCGATTGGAATGAGATCGTTCTTATATTTTCTTTGGACGAACTCCTCTTAATGCACCACTTAGCGCATTTACCTAACTTACCTAAATGTTTTTGCAGGAGATAATCCTCTTAACCCTCTCTACGAGTGCTCGTTGAATCGCCACAAGTATTTCCTTAGCACGTTCAAGCATTTACCACCTTTCTATACCTCAAATGCTATGTTTAACTACTAGATATTTTCTTAACCTGTGAGTGCCGAAGCGAGGTAAGGGCATTTGGCATACAAATTCGACACATGCACGACGTGTTCTCATGCGTGCATCATACAGATTGCATGAAGAGCGCATTCATCTAGAATGTACTATTATCAACGCTACATCTTCACTACAAATTACGGTGTAACACAAATACTGACTGAACAGTGAATTGGAGGGATACGTCTTGGACATACAGAATATGACACGTCGTATGGAGTAACGGTAGGATACGCACGGATGAAACGTCTGCACTCAGAGAAAGCTCGCCCAAATTATGGAAACATCCACCACGCTTCCAGCCTCGACTCATCTCTCCAGCTCGCGAATCCGGATGGCCAATAACCTAACAAATTGCAAGTAGCACAAAGTGGGACTTCGGCAACAGCTGCCATTGTTAAACTTTAAGGGTAATTGTGCATTGAAAACAGCAAAACTTACGTAACGGCACATGGTAACCAGTGCAGTGGCCACTTTGGTAACTTTTCTTAAAGTTTCGTGTCCTGACAACACTGGTGAATGCAACGGCATTCGTATAGAACACGTGTTTTGTGTCGTTTCGTAATCAATTAAGTACATGATGATAGTAATAATAATAATAATGCTTTTTATTCAATGACTTGAAATACAAATATTAATGATTTATCTATTAGTAGTTGCCTAGAGTGAAACAATGTTTTGTAACGAATTTTTTTCCAATTTTGTGACAAAATTACATTACAAATATTGTACAATGTCCTGGGTTAAATAATTTGAAATATGATCCCATCTACCCCAAAACATTACTAGAGTCCAGCTGCTTGAACATGCTAAAAACAGCCACAATAAATTTAGTGCATTCTTTACTGCAGTTGTCGTAATAGTGTCTTGTAGAAATTAAAAAAAAATTACATACACATTACGCAGCGTAAAATGAGTTGATAAGTTAAATGCGTATTGTATTAGAACTAAAATATATAATAAATGTTACGAATCACTTTAATTTTTTACTGTTAATAAAACTAATGTACCGATGCGTTGTTTGCTTCAAACTAGGTGATAGATGGGGTGAAAAAAGAAGTATAGTCTCGGTACTGTCTCAATTTTTGTATGAAAACATCCATAAAATACAAATCAGTATTGAAATGGTAGATGTGGTAGGGTCGCTGCATTTCCTTACAGGTCACAGAAATCGTGGGGTATTTACTCTCATGTTTTATACTATAGCCAGTTCACGATACGAATTACACTTTTTGGCTATTTTATTTCAGCCGTAGACATTAACTTTTAGAAACAATGACTGATATGTTCAAGCAACACTTAATGATGGGAACCAGGTGAAATCAAAATTAAAGCAATCTTAAAAAGTGATCATTTACCCGTGGACAGTCAGAAAATGTCCTCCTTTGGCCGTTCTCGTTTAGGGGTCATTATTATAATGGCGAAGAACGAACCGGTGAACGTACTTAAGAGTCCCATCATTAGTGTTATTCGAACGTTTTCATCCTCGCTTTGGTGTAGTTGAGGTTATTTATATTACAGATTCGGAAGATAATCGAGTTTACTATGGGCGAGTTTAACATGGAAACATTTTCGCCGCTAATTGCGCTGGTATCGGAAAGAGTCAAATAAACTGAGACATGGTAGTAAAATTAGCCTTATTTTGCCACGTTGGTTGAGGGTTCAGATATTTCGCCTCCCAGACCGGCGATCCGGGCTCGATCCCCAGCGGGTTCGGCCCCGGAAAAAAACGGGGTGAACGCTACCGTTGGCCACACCGGGTTTTCTCGGGGAAATTCCGTTTTTTGCCCTTTTCATTCCGGCGCTGCTCCATACTCGCCTCATGCCACCCCTCACCAGCGCTGAAGACTTCGATGTAAAGTGTTGACCAAAATTTCTCACTAACTCAAAAATACTGTTAAATAATTGAAACACTGCCATCTCATTATGATCTACTGTCACGTGACTTTGAAATACTGCCTCTGAAACCCTGAACGTCACTCCGAATAACCAACTGTGAAATACTACATAATAACTCTAAAATACAACTTACTGTCACTGAAACACTAATTTGTGATACTGAAATACTACCTACGGATTCTCAAGATTTCCTTGTGTCTATGAAATAATGTCACTTATATTGTGACCGAGAGATCCAACTAAGTTACTCGAAAATCCTAGTGATGCAAAATTTAAGCACGTATTTGGTTAATAAAGAAGGAATACTGTACAGTATCAAAAGATGCTTACATAAAAAGTTAACCAATTTTTTATGGTCATTGTAAGATTTCTCGTGATTGTTTTACAAAAATTTAAATGTTTAATTTAAACAGTTGGTAGATACGCACAGGAATTGACTTTCTCTTTCCGGGGAAGTAGTCAGTTTCACCCAAAAAGTACATGTATTTTTTTTTTGTTTAAGAAACATTTTTAACAGTTAAAGAGTCTATACTTTTTTTTTGTTTACCTATTTAAATACAGAGATACAGTAGTCTTGTCCTATCCACAAGCGTACAGAGTCGTTACTCAACGTTGAAAACTTAGACCCAACGTTATATTTCAGTCGACGTATTCCAAAGAAGTTGAAATATTTCAGTAAAACTTAGATAACTATTCAAAAACCTATTTTTAATTTTTCCAAATTTCTGGTAGACAACGTTTCAGACGCAATTTATTTATTTAAAGACAGATTACTTTTTTTTACGGATTAACTGAATGTAACATTACATCTAGTAGCTTTGTAACAAATGCATATATTATGGCACAATTTGATTGTGAACGAGGTCGTCTTATGAATTCCACTGAACAATTTCACGTGAATACTCTTCAAAACACTCCAAACACATTCAAATCGCTGCTGTTACGAAACAGATAAGGAATAGAGTGCAACTGTCATATTTCTTTAAAAGTATAAAATTTGCATAGTAATAAGTTGTATAATTAGGTACGTTATGTGTTCTAAATACGTTCTTTTAGAATGCAATTGTTTTTAAATTGCAGTATGTGCGTAGTCGTAGAACCATATTCCGGATATCATCGCTAATAATGCATGCGTTTGTAGACATACGTCAATATTTATGCTTTGTTAGTAATTAAAATAAGAGTTGAATAGCAAAAAAAAAAAACATAAGAAATGAACTTATTTGAGAACGTTCAACGAGCTCATCTTCGGTAAGGATATGACTTTCATATTTCCGAATACGTGCCTGACTACCAGGGCAAGGTTAGTTCTACTAGATGTTGTGAAGCTTAATGTAAATGCTTAGAATAGGAACTCATGGATTAACTTACCTAACACACTATTGATTTTACAGGCATAGTTTAATGATGAAAAATGTTTCTACGTACATACGTTGGAGATAGTCGTACGCAAAGAATATTCTTGTTTATTTTCTTTGAAATTCACCGTTTTTCGCTAGGTTAGCTTAGCATTGGTTACTTTACGTTAAGTTTGGTTAGTTTAGTGTAGGTTAGTTTTAGATATGTAAAATTGATTTTCCTTTAAGTTTTTCATTTTTCAATAATTTACATAAAGTAAGGTTACCTTAAGAAAGATTCTGATAACTAAGGTAATGTTAGGTAACCTAACCTTAACTAACCTAAAGAAAAATTAAACACTTGAGAGTTGAATGGAAAATATTAAAGTAAGTAAACGACAATTTTCTTTTCTTTACGTACATATATTTCTATCGTCTATAGAAATATTTTTCACTTGGAAACTATGGCTGTAGAATCAATAGTTCGGTCGGTAAACGATGAATAGATATTCTTCATATTTACCGCTCAATGTTGTTTGCTCAGAAAATCTCCGCTATAGTTTGCTAGTGTCGGAAAGTGGCTAACTTTATATTGGCGCTTAAGAGGAAAAAACGTCGTCTTTTGGCTATGTTCGGTTTTTGCACACTACATTCTCTTCATTAGAGTCGACCGTTTTCCGAAACCAATGAAACTTAAACTGTAAAAAATATGTTTGTAAAATATTTGTAAATAGAAAATGAGTGCTAAAAAGTATACGTAAGTTATAATGACATGGTTTCCCATATATCAACTAATCGTTGCTATTGGAAGCAGTCAAGTGTGTATTTATGTTACCAGACTTGTTTATTAACTATTCTCAATATTTGTTCTGTTTACAAGCTGAAGCACGGCAAGCGTCATATTCAGAGAACTGGTTAAAAATACATGCATTACAGTTTAGGAAGTTCTTTGCAATGTAGCTGCGGAAGTTTTACCTTGCCAAATTCGTCGCAAATAAATCCGTTATTTTTCTAACCAGTCGTAGAACTCACCTATGCTGGGTCATTCAGGCCCAGACATGAGAGAAAAGTACAAATGGAACATTAGTCGCCTATATACCAGGGCCAATCGCACTGTGTTTATTCAGTTAGTAATACAGCTGAGTTGTTTCGAAGTTCAGTCAGTGGTTTCTGTAGGTGTATTGAGAAATGAGGTTATGGTTGGCCAACCCACAGCAGCATTATACATGTTGCTATGGTGGTAATAAACTATGTATTCAAGTTGCCAATATGGTGGGTGGACTCCCACCCCCTTCCGTCTCGAGGCCTCATACCCCTCACCCCTAAAACTGGGTACACATAGTCCTTAATTCTCTACTAAATTCCTTACTTAATTCTGTTCATCAACGTATATTGCGATTTCATAACAAATTCTGTAACAAAACGTTTGTGTTGTGTATACACTATCACAATTTACTTAAAAAGTTTGGTACACAATGGAGAAAAATATATTTGTTATGTTGGTTGTTATACTTCATAAATTACAACAGTAAAATTTTCTAAAACTCTTTCACATAAAAGTCTTGCACGTAATTGCCGAATAAGTGAAGCTTTATTGTATTATTTAGATTTGTAATCATCCGACGGTCATGTGATCAGTAGGAAACAATAATTGTATTTCTATTGAAAGCGTACTGGCGACCCTACTGGCGTACTTCGCATGCGAGGTGGCTGAATCTGTGCACTGCGCATGCGTGCCAACATACACTGTGATGAAAAATAGGACAGGCTTAGGGCCGGTTTCTCAATGTCTGATTAAAGTCTTGATTAGCTAATCCTATGATTATATTAAACCTGTTGATTAAGTGGTGATTAAATCTGAAGTGTTTCTCAACGTACTTTAATCTTATGTTTAGCTAAGTATCGGTTAAGGTAAATGTGGCAACCATGCAATGACGTATCAGCTTATGATTGGTTGCAGTGAAGCTTTTTATTTTTTATTTAGTTGTGCTGGTTAGTGGTGTTTGTATACGCAATGGAAGAAAATAAGCAGCTGCGTGCCGAAAATTTTGTTTCTCTGGAAACAGAAATGCTCATTTTTCTTTCTGAAAACATACGTCCTTATCATAGAACACAAAAAAAAACTGATGCCGTAACTTGGAAGCAGAAAGAAGATGCATGGAAGAAAATCGAAGTAACTTAGAATTTAATTCATCTAGGAACCTATATGTTTAACATAACCTACAAAATTATGTAACATTAAGATAACCTATAATAGGTATTATAATATACAAAAGTATTTAAAAACATGTAATATAGTCTATAAATTTATATTAAAAACTTTTCAATCCTGATTCCCTGATCAACGTACGTTTCATTTTTCCCAAAGAAATAAAAATATATATATATCTGAATACCATTACCCAAGATACGTAATACAACGTACAACCGTGTGTTAACATATCTAACAAAGATTTGTTTCTAACCAATTTTGCAATATAATGTATGGAAGTATAGAGACGTCATACAAAGGCACGTGACATAACCACCAAATGTTTTCACATAACCTACAATAGAATATTACTTACTCGAACGCACAAAAGTTTATGGGATGTGAATAAAACATGCAATAAACTAGTACACACTTGTCTGTGGTCACTTCCAGCTATCCTTCAATTTTTTCTAGTAGTACTAGGACAGTATTTTTACTCAGGCGAAATTTCATAACAAATTCATTGTCATCTATTTACATGTGATTTGGGCATTCCCGGAAAAGTCTTGGTCTGTTTATGAAATCTACTATTTCTTCATCAACATCTTCAAACAATAAATTTAAATCATCCGCCATCATAACCTAAAAAATTGTAATTGTTTATATTCTTGTTTGTTTTAAAAGTACTGTTTAACTCTGTAATCAATACCTCTTCTTATGATTAAGATAACCAATGGTTACCGACTGCTAACCCATTGATTAATCTTAATCAGTACTTGAGAAACAGATATTGTTGCTAACCATTGGTTTAATTTTAACCGGAAGATAATCAGAAGAAAATCAGACATTGAGAAACCGGACCTTAGTGTGTGAAGTTAAGTACGGAGTTCTTCTGGAAGAAGCATAGTGGCGGTACGCACTGTCGTAATGCTACTTGTACTGCATTATTTACGGAAATTGGTGTACCGGGCATAAGACATAAGTTATGCTCCATCTGTATGTTTCTATAATATCTGCTGACACCTGCGCAGGTCGCCAGATACGAGGAAGGACGTAACCGCCGACGCGATTCCTCGGCTGCGCGGGGTTGCCAGCGGCTTGCGCAAACTTCGCACGGAAACTGTTCCTCATGACTCTTCCATGCGTGCGCGCCTAGCTCATTACCCGAGCGGGAATTCGCTCCTGGCTCCTTTCCATGCGGCCAACCTCATTAACCATTAAGGCCCGTAGTGCTGCAGTTGTCAGCGTCTCGCATCCAGCCGCGTTCCTTTCCCGGCGGGGTCGTTACAGATCCAGTCAAATGGGAAACTTAGATGACGCCGTTGTCCATCACGTGTTGGTTGGTAATTTTTTGTCACCACATTGTTTTACGTGGCACATACAGGATGCCCTTGAATGACTTTTAAGTCCTTGCGTTCTTGTGGATGAATGATATGAGTCGTATTGTCGGGCGCTAGGCATATATGTCATCAGCACTCACATGTCGGCTGGATTTAGTTACTTGGACATACTCCATTGCTAAATGAATGATTGTCAAAGAAAACTAAACAAAAAATAGAAAACTATAAATAAGCAGAGTAGGCCTATGCATTAGTCAACGGGCTACATACAGAACATGAAATTCCAAAATTGAATCGGGTCAATTAAAGCAAGGAACAAACAGATAAAAAGTGAAAAAAATAAAAAATAATCAAAATAAAAAACCAAGTAACATGCGACTCAACGAGAAGACAAAACAAAAAAAAAAATAATAGCCATCAGCCACGAACAGAAAAATAACTAAACGACACAACGAAGAGACGAAACAAACACAACAGATACCAGACACAAACAGAAAAAACAAACGACACAACTATGAGACGAAACAAAACACAGTAGCTTTCCAGACAGACAGTGTTAACGACGTTTCGGGAACTGGAATCTGTTCCCGTCATCAGGTAGACACACAGGGTTCAGGAACATGAGTGCGACCTTTTTAGGTGTTTCGTATAGTATAATCATATTCTTTTATTCTACTTGCACAGTTCTTTTTTAAAATATGAGTTTGTACAGGGTGATGGTTGGTTTCCTCGGGATAGTTCCCTACCGCTGCTTTCATAGCTACGGACTTACATCAATTCTTCGTTGGCAACTCTCAATAACTTCTTGTTAAGGCGCCCGCCGTCTGGCGGTGTCCCGTGAGTAATTTTCAAGATATAGGAGATTTTAAAAACCTGTTTTAGCCATTTTGAGGAGCTCCGGAATAATTTTCACTACTTTACGTGTTATTAAAAAAATACCTTTCCATTACCATTTGAAGTGCATTTTCTTTTTGTACGTTGACACGATGTCACACATGGAATAGTTTCGTAAAAAAAGTATTACGAATACATTGCAACCCCTTTTTTGCGCGTGGTAGGCAGTGCCCTTAAGGTGGCCACCTGTGAGAACGTGTTTCACGCGTTCCTTGAACGCGCGAGAGCTGTAAGGACGTCGCAACACTTGCATCGCGCTTCATACTAACCTCTGGGTGCTAGTCACTGAGTTTATTTCTTCAGTAAATTTTAATAATATAATTAAGGCAATAAAATGTTTCAATAAATCAAGCACTAATAAAAATATTGTCACGAAGCGTTTTTTTGTTTTGTCCTTTTTGTTTTCATTTCCTTTTTTTGTTAGGATCCGTGTGTTAACTTTAGCTTTTTTTCTTAAGTAATAGGGACTTTGAGGGCTGTTGATAACTTGAAGGAGTGTAGTAGATGATCCGAGCATCTAAATTTAGATATGGCTCAGTGCTGCGCAGTATTTTTTCGTTCCCGTCACGTTAGTTTCCTGCGAAGGCGGGTTAGCAAACATGTGTTCGCTTCACGGTAATTCGCTCATAACAACAGCTGTAGAAATGCGCAGTCAGTAAACGTGTGTTGCGCGCTGCGAATGTGTTTCTCCCCGGGTTAGCACACATAGGAACGTCTGAAATGTGCTGTGTTCGTAGGGCA